>JAOXYA010458994.1:0-17214 GCA_028565675.1 Sorex palustris
TAGCTTGCCGGGCTCTCCGAGAGGGGCGGAGGAATCGAACTCGGGTCGGCCATGTTGGCCGCGTGTAAGGCGAACGCTCTACCGCTGTGCTATTGCTCCAGATCAAGGGATAATGCTGGATTATAGTATTCTTCAGGTCCTACAGATTTGTTTTTCCAGAATTTAACCTTCCTGGGGTATATCTTGAAAATACAACTGTGAGACATTTAAGAGCCCAGAAGAGTAATCTTAGTCTTGGTTTGGGGGACACTGTCCTTTAGTGTTTGTCTTAGATTTCTTTGATCTGTGGCACTGTGGTGGATGGAGAGTTTCAGCAAGTCGGCTAGAGCTTGTAAGTTTAGACACTGGGCGTTTTGAACTTGGAAGTTAGCCTCACTCTTTTTTTCTGGGTCTGACTTTGTGGCTTTATTTCACAAAGAGTAGAGGAGTTGCTTCCCCCCCTCCCCTCAGGAAGTTGAGAAATCAGTTCTTGCTCCTTAGGAATAGGTTAGAGAGTTTATAGGAAATGGTGGGAAAGATTAGATTAAGGCAAGAAGTTGTGATTGTAACAAAACAGTATTAAATCTCCTTGTTTTTTTTGGAGGGGTGGCTTTTCTGGTCACACCCAGCAATGTTCAGGAGTTGCTCCTGGCTCTGCCCTCAGGAATTATTCTTGGTGGTGCTAGGGGAACATGTGGGATGCTGGGAATCAAACCCGGGTCAGCTATGTATAAGGCAAATGCTCTATCCACTGTACTATTGCTCCAGTCCCTTAAATCTGGTTTTATGGCCTTTTTTTTAAAGGTTAAAAAATAGCACTGTAGCACTGTCCTCCTGTAGTTCATCGATTTGCTCAAGCGGGCACCAGTAACGTCTCCATTGTGAGACTTGTTACTGTTTTTTGGCATATCGAATACGCCCAAGGGGAGCTGTGCTGTCGCTCTAGCCCAAAAAAAGCACCACCAAGTTTTCCCTAGGCACTGCTGGGTATGGCTCAAAACCCAAAATTTTAAAAAAGATGTATGGTCATTTAATTAAGGGATTGTAAAATTTTATATACCTTCAAAAATGTTTATAATCCCTTAATAAAGTGATCATACATCTTTTTTAAATTTTGTTTTTTGAGTCATACCCAGCAGTGCCTAAGGGATATAACTCCTGGTGGTTCTTGGGGATGGAACCTGGGTTAACTGCATGCAAGGCAAGCGCCCTACCTATAATACTGTCGCTCTGGCCCCAACTATACATCCTTTTATTAATTTTTTGGGGGAGGTGATGGGGAGGTAAATAATTCAAAGAGTTGAGATGGTGCTATGCATGTTGGAGGCTCCAGTTTGATCTCAGCCCCACATAATCTCCCCAGTACTGCTTGGGAGCAACCCCTGAGCACCGCACATGGAGGCCCCTGAACATGGCAGGGTGTGGTCCACCCACCCAAAACACTCAGAAAATTTTTCCCTCTCCTCCCCTTCTCTCTGCTGCTGTGATTATTGTACCGACTGGGTGTCACACATGGTTGTGGTGCATGTTGAGATCATACATCTGGATGCAGGGCTGAGAGGTCACAAGCTTACTGGGGATCAACTCAATTTGGTCCTGGTGCTCAGACACAATCGAGCTTTTTTGCTTTGGCTTTTGGTTTTTGGCCACCCCCAGCGTTGCTCAGAGCTTAATCCGGGCTTATTTGCATAGGAATCATTATTGGTTGAGATGCCAGGCATTTAACTGGGGCTGGCCAATTGCAAGGCAAGTGCCTAACCCATGTACTAACCCCTGTACTATTTCTCAGACCCCCACTGCACAATTGTAAAATGAGGGCAAGGAAGGTCAACTATTTCACCAATGAGGAAACTGACTTGAATATCCTTGATGTCAAAGACATCAGAATCACCTAGGAAGCTTTGGAATCAGAAATATTTGGGTTTATATTTTGACTCCACCTCACTCTCCCCATCTATTTAAAAAACACCTCTTAGAATTGTTTCAGGAAGCACAGAAAATACATAAGGGAAGTGTCCAGCACATTGAGTAGCATGTAAATTCTCAACAGATACTAATAGTAATGATATTAATAGTAATAGTAATTTGAGTCTCGGAATTGGGAGATTTACAAATCCCACTTGGGGCTCTTCTTTCAACCAAAAAACAAAAATTTTTTCATATTATATTATATCATATTATATTATATCATATTATATCATTATATCATATTATATCATATTATATTATCATATTATATCATATTATATTATATCATATTATATTATATCAAATCATATTATAGGGTTTAGTTTTTGCCATTTTCCACAATATTAATACTTTAGGGAGGGGGTGGGGTTTGGGACACACTTAGCCCTGCTCAAGGCTTACTCCTGGCTTTGTACTCAGGGCTCACACGTGATGGTGCTGAGGGACCATATGGGGTGCTGGGCACCGAACTTGGGTTGGCCTGTGCAGACCAAGTACCCTACCTGTTGTATTATGTCTCCACCCCTGACACTTAGACTTAAGGTACAAAATCCATGTTGTGAAAAATTGCCAACCTCAGCATCAGTCAAGACAGTGGCACCAAGCCGGGCAAATCACTGTATTTATGACCATAGACATAGGACATTAAAACTTGAGTTGAATAGAGCTCAGTAGGGTTAAGTGAGTGCACGCGATATAGGAGACCTGGTCCAATCCCTGTAATGGCATGATCGTCCCAAGTACTTCTGAGTGTGGCTGGCCCCGAAACAAAACCAAAGAAATAAAGTTCAGTTTCACTTAAAACATTTTTCTTGGTGAAGCAGAAAACACTTCCAGCCACCCTCTCCTCCACCCCTGCTTGGGAGCCACTCTTAGTGGGACTCAGGGCTACCAGGGAGTGTACCCAGGCCGCCTCCAACCAAGCATGGGCTCAGCCATTTGAGCTGTCTGGCCCCTGTCAAACAATTTTGTCTTTCTGAGACAGTTTTTATCTCAAAGAAAACCACCTATGAAGTGTCTTGAATTGGTTTCTGGTGGGGTTTTTTTGGCGGGGGGTGGGGAGGGGTGAGGGCACACCCAACACTGCTCAGGGATCACTCCTGGTGGGCTCAGGGGATATGGGGGTGACTGATCTGGGTTGGTCATATGCAAGGCAAATATATTACCAGCTGTAGTACGGCTCTGGCCTGATTTGGTTTCTGTTTTTATAGGCAGAATTTGTCCTTGAAAGAACAACTGGCATGCTGGTTATTCATACTTCAGTATTTGGCAGACACATTCTCAAGAGAAGGAAGTAATGGTATTTGTTGTCAGTGATAAAATTCATGCTTTTAAGTGAAATTAGAAATTTGAAAGGTTATGTCTGCCTCCAAGAATTTCTACAGATTTCTAGCATGTAGAGATTCTCCTGATGGGGTCTTTGGTGGTAGTAATAAATATAACTTTCATATTTTGTAATAAGATGTGTCGACATTTGGGAGAACTGTGTAGCTTAATTACTGATATTTTCTTATGAGATGTTAGAAAATGATTCATGGATAATAAGATTACTGAAAGCATATAGTGATTGATGTATTTAATGTAATAGGATATGAAAATATATTGGTTTGGTCTTAGAATCCATATTGCAGGTAACCTTTATGAAAGTTACCACTTGAGGTGCTGGAGACTTATTTCAGCAAGGAATGCACTTTGCATGTGGCTGACCCTGGTTCCATCCGGCACCCCAAATGATTCATTTGAGCCCCACTGGGGGTCGCTCCGGAATACGGAGCCAGGAATAGTTGCAGCGTACCACCATCTGTGGCCCCCAAACCCCAAACAAAAGAACTAATTCCAGAGACTCCGGATTGGAATACTGGTTTTCCTTTTTTGCGCCATATCAATTTTTTAGTGGTGTAAGTAATTGATGGAGGCTTATATTTGAAGCAGAAAAAAAATAGCTTGTTAATACTAATTCTTTAAGTATGCAAATGGGGTCTTGAGAGATAGTACAGCAGGCAAGGTGCTTGCCTTGCACAGAGCCAATCCAGGTCCAACCCCCAGCACCCCATAGAATCCCCTGAGCACTGCCAGGAGGGAGCAGTGAATGAAGAGCCAGGAGTAAACTCTGAGCATCACTGAATATTGGCTCCGCCTCCACCCCCAGATGTGTGGATGGAGACTGGAGATGGCTTGGATGGCTGGTGCTTCTGACTTTTGGACCGGAACTCTGCGTTTGCTCCCCTACCATTGTGGTTCCTCCAGCACTGGGCTGGGAGTTGTTCCCAGTACTGTCGGGTGTGACCCTCAAACAAAAAATGCAGTTGACTTTATCTCTTGGCCTTCGCATTGTGTCTAAAATTAAAATAATAAGATTTTTTTGCCCTTCATTTTTTATTTTATTCACAAAGTTGTCATAGAAATTACATAGAATTTATACCATAAAGTTACATAAGATATACTTTTAATCTTTAACTCTACTAAGTGGTTTTTATGTTGCCTTTGTACATCCTCTGTTCATATGGTTTGTAGAGTGTGTGGAGAAATAGTTATGTACCAGCAGAAAAATATTGGGGAGAATAATGCAGCATTTGTTTTGAGGGATTTGGAAAAGTGACTTAATATGCAGTTTAGCTAAACTACTATTTGGGTGCTTTAGAGAGAAACAGGTGAAAAGTTGAAGCATTGGTTGTTTTTGGATCTTGAGGACTTGTCTCCAAATTTTTCCATCTTTCCCTTCTCATCCATTGTCTGTAGAAAATAACCTTAGGTTCGTTCTGTCAAGGCGGCAGGACTGTTTGTTCAAGTTTCTCTAATGGCATTGTCACATGGGTGGGGGCTGGGCCTCTCCTGATGGGGCTCTTAAGACCATATATAGTGCTGGGAAACTTTAGTTGACTGCCTGCAAGGCAAGTGCTTTACCCCTGCACTATCTCTAGGACTCAGGTTTTGTGGTGAAGGATTTTTTTTAAACCATAAATAAGAGGGAGCTGTAGCCTTCATAATTATGTGCATGTGCCGTTGAGTCAAAATACACTAAAATGCCACAGTACCTCCGTGCCCTTGGACTTACTATTTGACCTCACTCTGCCTTGCTTCTCATCCACAAACCCTAAGAGCCAGTACTGAGGATTAAGTGAGTCAATGTTTATAAAATGTTTGAAACACCTCTGGCACATGGTAAGCATCAGAGAAGTGTTTGTTAAATAAAAATGGTAACAGTAGCCAAGGATCTCTGAGAGGGGTAATTAGGGGGCAGGACAGAGGTGATTCTTAACATTTATTAGGAAGAAAGTATGAGATTATTTCGGAAGTCTTTGGTTTTTGAGCCACACCAGGCACTGCTCGGACTTACTCCTGGCTCACTCCAGCGGGCAGGGGACCACATGGGGTGCTGGGGATCAAATCCTGGTTGGCAAGGTGCATGGGAAGTGCCCTACCGGCTAGACTATCTCTTCAGTCCCTGTTTCCGAGGTCTTGAAGAGACCAGGCTATGCTAAAGATTGAAGCAAGGATTCTGAAGGAAAAGATGCTAAGATGGGAGATCCTGAAAGTGAAATGTGGGGAAGGAATCCACTCCCCCAACCTGTCAGTACCAGATAGTGCATACGCGATGTCGCACACATCAGACTTTCTGTTTTTATGGGCCACCCGTAGTGGTATTGGGGGGCTACTCCTGGCTTGATGCTTTTTGCGGGGGGTGGGGGTGGAGAAGAGTGTCATTTCGAGGTTGTGCTCAGGGAACTGTGTAGTGTTAGGGATTCAGAGGGAACTGTGTGGTGCGAGGGATTCAGCCTGGGCCTTGTGTGTGCAGCGCATGCATTCTCTGTGGAGGAGCCTCCTGAATAGGGTTTAGGAGATCCGGGGCTCTTCTGGCAATTCTTGGCCACCAAGGCAAGCAGTTCAATGCAGGGGCCCCAGGATGCAGTGCCAGGGATACCTAGGCCGCTCTAGTGCTGCCGGGGCCTTCCAGGGCCACTTGTGGCGGGGCTTTTCAGGCTTACATTCTGCCGTGCTCCGCGGGGCGTGTGAGGTGAGGAATTGAACCTGAGTCAGGTGCGTATGTTGGCCGTGAGCCGTAACCACTACTGTCTCCCAGTCCTTAAACCCACGTGCCAACACTCGAACTTCTTTATTTTTCAGTAGAAAAACAGCCCTCTTGTCTTTCATGTTATTTATTGCCTGGGGACATGTGGAGATCTTTTTTCTCCACCCCCTCTCTTTTTCCCTTGGGAAGAAACAGTTTTGTGCTTTTTCTAGTTTTCTGACTGGGTTAGCACAAATTTCATTCATTTAAGCACATGTTTTGCTTCTGAGAAATAAACTTAAGAAGGGATTGCTTGGAAAACAAACAACAGTATGAGCTGAAACTAGAGGGGGGATGGTTCAGGTTTGGGGAAATCAATAAAGAACAAGAACTAGAACTATACAGTAGCTCTCTAATAGAGTAATGAATGTCATTGCAAAGGAGTGTAACGACCAGCGCTGGAGAGATGGTACAGCACTCAGGGCTCTTGCCTTACCTGCAGCTGACCTGGGGTTGATCACCTTATGGTCCTCCCAGCACTGCCAGGAGTGATCCCTGAGCGCTGCTGGGTGTGGTCCAATTCCCCCCCGCTCCCCCCCCCCCCACACATACACAAAGTATCATGACCAAAAGACAAGTTGTCGTGACATTATGTGGAGTAGGCATTATGCAGTAATACATTTAAATAGTAATCAAGTTCTAAATTATAAAGATTGGCAGATATTAGTGATATTATACGAGCTCATTTTATAATGGTTTAGAAAAACTTTTTAATATGAAAACTTGTAATATTCACCAAATGTAAAGGGAGGGTAGGTGGGAGGCAAATGAGATCAGTAAACAGCTTCTGGAAGAAAAGAACTACTGACTGGAGAGTTCAGTTCTGCTGCCTTAGAAACGGGGTTTGCTGGACCACGGATGAACAAGAGAGTAAGCTGAAAGGGGGGAAAGGGGGAAGACCGTGACTCACGTGGCAAAGGTTTAGACTTGGAGGAGATGAAAAATAGGGATCCTCGGTAGCATTTAGTTTAATAGCTTGACTGAGGGCTGCTTATGTACTCGGTACCATCTTAGACTTTCGTTTTTCTTTGTTCCTCCTTTTGCCATGTCAGGGATCGAGCTCAGCCTCACACATGGAAGACAACTTCACTACCACTGAGCCAGATCTCTGACCCCTCTCCTGGGCTTTCTGCACTTGTCCCTCGTTTTATCCTCAGGACATATTAGAGATGGAAATTTTATTTCTGTTGTAGGTGGGGGAAACACGTCAGAGAGGTTAATTTTCCCATCGCGACACCACTAGTCTCAGTGTGTGGCACCAGAAACCATGGTTGTCTCTTGCCTTCCATGCAGCCGATCTGGGTTTCATCCCTGGCACCCTGTATGGTCCCCCAAGGCCGCCAGGAGTGATCCTTGAGTGGCAAGCCTAGGAGTAAGCCCTGAGTGCTGACAGTATGGCCCAAAAGCCAAAATAATAAAAATAAAAATTTCCCTAGAATCTCATGAGATTAAAATGTAAACTTGTTAGTTTTTTGTTTTTTTCCAAACTAGTTGGGTAATTTGATTGGTTGGTGTTTGGGCTGCATCTGGGGTGGCACTCAGGGTTTACTCCTGGCTGTGTTCAGAGATCATTCCTGGTGGTCTCGGACCCATACCAGGACTCAAACCTGGGTCAGACATTTGCAAGCGTCTTACCTGATATACTTTCTTAATTAAAAATTTTTTTTTCCAAATGTCTCAATGTTCTTAAATGTCTTGAATTTTCAAATGAGATTGAACCTGAGTTTACCCCATGCAAGACAGGCAAGCACTCTATCTGCTGTACTAGCTCTCCAGCTCCTCAATTACTGTTTGAATGTACTATAGTATAAAGATATTTCAGTAAAGAACAGTTTCTTTGTTTTTCCCAAGTGTACAGACAGGAGGGGCAGATGGCTTGAAGGAATGGAGAGTATGTGTGCTGGGTAGTCTTGGGTTTGATCCTTAAAGCATAAAGGAATCATGGGTCCCCTAAGTACTACTGGGTGTGCTTCACACCCCCAATGAATGTACAGATAGAGGGACTAGAAAGATAGTACAGCAGGTAAGGCGATTTCCTTGCATGAAGCAGACCCAGATTCGGTTCCCTGCACCTCACATGGTCTCCTGAACCTGCCAGGAGTGGTTTCCTGAATGTAGAGGTAGGAATCACCCCTAAGCACCCCTCATGTAGTCCCCAAACAGAACAAAAACAGAAGCTATAGATGGGAATCAAGAGCAAAAGCAAATATATTTCTATACTCTAGCAGCCAGCGGAACATCCAAAAACAAAATTAAGATAATTTCATTTTCAGAGCCTCAAACAAGTCAGTATTTTTAATTTGTCATTTAGGAAAAGAATTGCAAGACACACACTGAAACATTGTTGGAAGAGATTAAGGAAAGTCTAAGGGGCTGGTGAGATCGTACAGTGGGTAAGGCATTTGCCTTGCTTACAGCTTGCCAAAGTTCAATCCCCAGCATCCCTGAGTACTTTTAGGAGTGATTCCTGGGTGCAGAGCCAGGAGTAATCCCTGAGCATTATTGCCAGGTGTGGCCCAAAAACCAGGGGGGGGGGCGGGGGGAAGGTCTTCTTAATGATGCTTATAATATAATGAGCCCCTAGGAGATAGTTCGGAGACGTGCCTGGTATATATTGGCCTTCAAACCTTGCAAAAATGATCATGCATTACATTAATATGATGAATTACAACTTCTTGGAGCAACAGAAAGCAGAAATCATCAACTCCTGAAATTCTACTCCCAAGTTTTGTGTGAATACACATTGGGCAAAGAACCCACAGTTGTGGTCAGGTTCTCAATTGAGAACATGTTTGAAAAAGACATTAAGCACTGATTAACTTTTAGAAGACAAAAAGGCTCTTGAGAACTGCTGGACCTTATAGAAGAGCTGGTACCACACTGGCCCTCTGTAAGCAGCTAGAAAACAGGACAGAATACTTGAAACCATGGTTTTTAGATAACTGGTGACAGGCAGGCCAGGACTGCAATACAAATTGAGCCCTGCGATCCCTCTGGCTTTCTTTCTGAAACTGGATTCCAGTGAATCTAAGCAGGGCGAGGCACTCTCGCTGGGCCAGGGAGATAGAAATCAGAGTATGAGCAGCTCAGGAGGCAGGACTTTGCAGGGAGAGGGTGGTTTACCATAGAAGGTAGAGTTAGGCACACAGTGAACCCAGAAACCTTATCGTTTCTGCCGGATCTGGCCTCAGTTGGGGCTTCAGGGGCTGGAGGAAGAACTCTTAGAGGAAGAACTGCCAGAGAGAGAATTAAGACCAGAATTGGGACTTAACAATAATTTGGGAGTCATTGCAATCTGACCAGCCAGAGGGGAGAGACTTAATATTAAGTATCAGTACTATTAGGGAGTGACTTCAGAAATTCAGGGGCCGGAGCCAGTAACAGTACAGCAAGAAGGGTGCTTCCCTTGTTTGTAACTGACCCCAGGTTTGATCCCTAGTGTCTGTTATGGTCCCCGGAGCACGTCCCACCCCCTCCTGCCCATTCCTCCCAAAAGAAAAGAAATAGCACTCTGATGGGATAGGTTTAACCCCTAAGATCCCCAAGTGGTCCCCTGAGCTCTCCAGGAGTAAAACCTGAGCATCCAGGGGGTATGTTCTAAAACCAAAACTAACAACAAACTAAACTAGCTTCCCAACAAGAGGACCAAAGGAACTAGAGGAAAGGACTACTGGAGTGGCTGGCAGGGAAAAACAGATGGGCTCAGGCAGGCCAGCCCAAAGGCCTGGGTTCCATCCTGGCACCACAGGGCTTGTGCAGCTTTGCATCCTCTTGCATCAATTGAACCACTGACCTGGTTGGCCAGGAACAGACAGTGGAACCCTCAGACCCTTGGAGGTACTCCCACCCCCACCTTGCAAAAGAAACAAACCAGACTCCCAAGAGAATTTAGCTGATCCTCAGTTTAACAGCCCAATTGAATAGAATTCATTATTTTTTTTAAAAAAATCCCTGTTAGTAAAATAAAGCATTTACCATCTAATCCAAAGTTGTTCAACACATGAAGAAATAGAAAAACATAATAATTTGAGGGGTGCGAAGTCACACCCACCCAGTAGTACTCGGAGCTTATTCCTGGCCGTAACTCAGGGATTGAACTCAGTTCAGCCACATGCAAGGCAAGAGCCTTACTCTCTGTACTATCTCTATGGCCCCATTGTAATAATTAACTTTTTGTTTGGGGGGCCCACAGCTGGTGGTGCTCAGGGTTTCTGACTCCTGATGGTGCTGGGGATTGAATCTTGTGGAAGATAAGTACCTTGCCCACTTAGCATCTCTTCGGCCCCACCATTGTATAATTCTTAACCAGAAGTAAAATAAGTTTTTTTAAAGTAAAACATTTTATTCAGAGGTTTTTGAAGGGAAGAAGGGGGAGAGAGAGAGTGAGAATGGAGAGTACCACGCTTAAGAGAGAATGTAGGCTTCTCCAAGGGCCGAGAGCCCCTACACACATCCCAGCATTAGACACGAAAGTATGAAAGTACATATCTCGAGAGGGGAGATGCCGGCGACACATGTGCTTGGCCACATGGGCACAAGCAGCACATGGGCTCGGGCAGCATATGCGCCATAAATTGAGTTATTGACAACAGATCCACAGGTAACAAAAATTATGGATTTAGAATATATGTATTATAGACATCAAAACAGCAACTGAAAGAAAATGCTAGGTATGTCATTTATAAAGCCCAGTGTCTGCAGTACTGATTAAGCAGTAGATGGTAGAGCAAGGAGTATTTTCAGGATCTTCTCATTAAAGGTGTAATTTATCATATTTATGTATCTAATTTAAAAATACTTGAGGCCAAAAGCTAAAAATGAGAAGATATAGATGAGTCACAATAATGTAGATATTTCTACTTTCCTCTTTATTCTGCCAATGACTATTGGTAAAATAGATTTATATAAAATAAAGTGAACCTTAACTTTTTCAGTTTTTTTTGGGGGGGGGCATTGAAGCCACACCCAGCAGTGCTCATGGCTTAATTCTTGGCTGTGCACTCAGGAATTACTTTTGGTAAGGTTGGAGGAGCCTTATGGGATGCTAGATATTGACTGGGCCACATGTAAGGCAAGCACCCTAACTGCTATACTATCTCTCAGGCCCCCAAACCTTACATTTTTCTGAAAGAAACTTCAAGACCCAGATAGTTTCACTGATGGCAGTTTAAGAAGAAAATCCTACTAAACAAGTGATTTCAGTAGATAGAGAAGGGTATACTTTCCACATCATTTATGGGATAGCTGTATTCAGATAAACCAAAACCAGATAAACACATGCCCAATCTTTAATGGCCATTGACTTGTCCTTCATGGATATGTGCACAGAAATCCTTAACTAATTAGATCCCAGGTTAATTTTGTATTTAAAACAGTAGATGGGACAGGGGTATATAATATAATAAGATGGAGATGTTAAGTACATGTTTCACATGTATGGGGCTCTGGAACTGATCCCTGATACCTCCCTCCCAGGAAAATCAACACAAAACCTTCCTGCAAAATAAGACACACAATATAATTTTCTGCCTGAAAGGAATGAAGAAATGAATCATGATCATTTTACCAAAAAAGCATATGAAAACATGCAACTTATGGCAGGCCTCAGCAGGCTATGAATAGAAGCCTATTTTTCCAACCTGCTCTATTTTATAACAATTCAGTGGTGAGTGTTCAGTCTAAGCTTTTTTAAGGATCAAATACAAAGCAACACTATGAGAGGCCCTAACTAGTACAATAAAGCAGTCATTTGAAGAAAAGCATGAATTGAGAGAAAGTAAGAGATAAAAAGATTCATTGGAACATGTAGAATTGAAAAAATACAATATCTGGGAATGGGAGAGACTCAAAAGGCATGTTCAAGCCCTCGTTTCAATCCCAGAGCATAGGCCCCTGAGCACTGTGGGGTGCCTGTCCAACCACCACAAAAAAAGAAAAGAACGCAGTGGTAGGCAGCAAAAGAAAAGAAAAGAAAAAATGATCGGAAATTCAGAATTCTTGGAACCAGAGCTATAGTACGGTGGGTGGGGCATTTGCCTTTGACATGGCCGACTGGGGTTCCATGCCCAGCATCCCATATGTTCCCTGAGCACCACCAGGAGTAATTCCTGAGTGCAGAGCCAGGAGTAACCCCTGAGCGTCACTGGGTGTGACCCATAAAAAGAAAAAAGGACTTCAGTTGACTGGATGAGATTCTGCTGAGGAATGAGAGGGCTGGAGCGATAGCAGAGCGGGTAGGGCGTTTGCCTTGCATGTGGCCGACCCAGGTTCAATTCCCAGCATCCCATATGGTCTCCTGAGCACCGCCAGGAGTAATCCCTGAGTGGAGAGCCAGGAGTAACCCCTGTGCATCGCTGGGTGTGACCCAAAAAAGCAAAAAAAAGAAAGAAAGAAAGAAAGAAAGAAAGAAAGAAAGAAAGAAAGAAATGATCAGTGACGAGGCCTGAGAGATAATATAGCGGGTAGGGTGCTTTGCTGGGCATCGCCTACCTGGGATTGATCCCTGAGCATCAAGCCAGGAGTAAGCCCTGAACACAGCTGAGTATGATTTAAAATGAAACTATGAACAACTAAACTAGATATTGCTCAATTGACTAAATAATATAACTTTGATTGACTATGCAACTTGTTACAGGATGTAATCACCTGCGTTAATTACCGTGTTTGATGTGTCACCAGAAGTCAAGCTTTGGAAAAATGATTTTTCTAGCAGCTCCTGGGGACACACCAGAACTCGCTTTTTTTTTTTTTGGTATTGTGGGCTGGAGCGATAGCACAGTGGTAGGACATTTGCCTTACAAGCGGCCAACATGGCCGACCCGAGTTCGATTCCTCCGCCCCTCTCGGAGAGCCTGGAAAGCTCCTGGAAAGCTCCCCGTGACGTATTCGATATGCCAAACACAGTAACAACAAAGTCTCTAAAGTCTCCAATGGAGACGTTACTGGGCCCGCTCAAGCAAATCGATGAACAACGGGAGGACCGTGACCGTGACCTAGTGGCTGGAAGTTGTACTAACTAATGTCTCTTGCCACTGGATGGTGCTTCTGAAACATCTTTAAGGGGCAAATAATTTGGCTGATCTTTCTTTCTTGAGCAGCTGAAAATTGATAGGCGTGTGGGACTGTGGAAGATTGAAATATGTGTTAGAACTATGGAAGTGGGCTTTCTGCGCATGTCTTTCCGTAATGTTTCCCCTCCATTTCTTGTCTGTGTGGTGATAACGGGGTTGCCCAGATGCTTGGTTGCAGTAGTCACCAGGAATCAGAAACTTTAGTTGTGTCGCTTGCACACACACCTCTCTGTGTGTCCTGGAGATCTCACACGCACAGTCACAGTCCTGAGGGTCCCAGACAGCAGATTCAGGGACTGTGCTTTCGAATGTGGGTAGCACTGGGTGTGGTGGGGTGGGGGGTCGGACTCCACGCCGCGTGCTTACAAGGCATGTGCTCAGCATGTGCTGCTCAGCCAACCCTGGGCCATCCTAGTGTGTTTCACATTAGCCAGCCCTAAACAAGAATCTCTGGTTGAAGCAAACGAACCCTATGATTGCTGTGGTTTGTGGTAATTTAGCAAATGATAGCATTCCCCAAGACTCTTATTAATCCTCTTGGCAGACTAAAAAGTTGACAGGCTTTTCTTGACTGCTGAGCTTTTGGTTTTTTTTTTTCTCTGACCCCTAAATTTTATCAAAAGCTTCTCCACTCTGTCTTAATCATGCTATTTTACATACTGAAGTGTGTGCGTGTTTGGGAGTGTGGTGAGTACATGCTAAAGTGTACACGTAGAAAGTGGAGAAAGTGCACACCTGTAAAGGTCATGCTTTATGGGCTAGAGTGAGACTGCAGCCAGCAGATATTTGCCTTGCACGCAGCCCATCTGGGTTTGATCCCTGGTACCCCGTATTGTCCCTCGAGCCTGCCAGGAGTAATTCCTGAGTGCTGAGTTAGGAGTAACCGAAAACCTAAGTTGAGCCTTAATGTGACTGCAAGAGGAAGGCTGGAGGGGTGTTGGTAGGAGGATGAGCCAGGCAAAGGATTCCGTATCTGCTGGAGAGGTACTGGAGTTTTGCACATGGCCAGCCCAGCTTTGATACCCAGCACCCCAGTTGGCCCTCGTAGCCCTGTCAGGAGTGAGCCCTGGGCATTACTAGTTATGGGGAAGAAAAGGAAGGAAGAAAGGAAGGGAGGATCCTCTTCTATTAATTTTTTTTCCTATTGCTGTTATGGGCTGGAGCGATAGCACAGCAGGTAGGGCGTTTGCCTTGCACACAGTCAGCCCAGCCGACCCGGTTTCGATTCCTTCGCTCCTCTCGGAGAACCCGGAAAGCTACCAAGAGTAACTCGCCCACACAACAAAGCCTGGCAAGCTAACTGTGATGTATTTGATATGCCAAATTTTTTTTGCTTTTTGGGTCACAACCAGCCGATGCTCAGGGGCTACTCCTGGTTCTGTGCTCAGGAATCGCTCCTAGCGGTGCTTGGGGCACCATATGGGATGCTGGGAAACGAACCGGGTCAGCTGCGTGCAAGGCAAATGCCCTACCTGCTGTGTTATTGCTCCAGCCCCTCATACTGTTTTTTTTTTTTTAACACCTCTCTTCATCTTCCTTCCTCCACCTTATTCTCAGGTAACCTTAATTCTGTTTTCTGAGACCACTGGTTTATCTTTTTTGATTGTTTTCTCTGCTCTTGAAGTTGTTTGGGGGCCACACCCACCTGTGCTCAGAGCTTACTGCTGGCTCTTTGCTCAGGGAATTATATGGGTCCTGGGATCAACCTGGTCAGCTCCGTGAAAGGCAAGTGCCTTACTGACTTTACTAACTCTCTGCTCCCTGTTCATCAGTTTTATGTCCTAAAATTACTTGCATTAGTTAAATATAGTTAAATACTACTGTTTCTCACTTATCTTCACTAATTCCCTTGACCTTTCATTTTGCTATTTATTCCTAAATTTTATTTTTCATAACAAACAACATTTTATCCTATACATCCTATCAACTTTTTTTCTTTCTGGGTCACACCTGGAAATGCTTGGGCGTAGCTCCTGGCTCTGAACTCAGGAATTACTCCTGGCTTTGTTTAGGAGACCGTATGGGATGCCAGGGATTGAACTCAGGTTGAGCACATACAAGGCAAACACCCTACCTGCTGTACTATCATTCTGGCGCCTCTTTGCTAACTTTTAGTATCATATTTCTGGTACCCTGAAGTCTCATGGTGATATTATTTGATAGAAGCATTGTTTTATTCATTATACATCCCCCATGGTGAGTCTTTTAGTCTAATTTAAAATAATTTAAAACAAAAATGATCCTTTGGTTTATCGATTTTTGTTTTTTCATCTTGCATAATTTTTATTACCTCTATATCATGTGTTCTTTTCGTCCTTGAATTTTTATTAAAATCTGACCTGGTTTGTCTTTTTAACTAGTCATATCCCTTGTACATTACTTTTCTTTGTTTGCTTTTGGGCCACCCTCAGTAGTGCTCAGGGGCTACTCCTGGCTCTGTGCTGGGGGGCGGGGCAGCTAATGGAGGTGCTGGGAACCATGTGGTACCAGGATTGAATAGTGCCTCCTGCGTGCAAAGTATGTCTTCCAGTTCTGTGTCTCCCTGACTCAAGAGATAATTCAGTTCCAAGACGGAATCAGGGAAAGGAGAGGGTTGGCGGAAGTGAAGGAGGGACGTAAATCTGAAAACTCCTAAACATTAAATCAAAACAAAGACCAAAAAAACACAAGTAATATAGTCAACAGAAAGGATGCAATTGAAGGAAAAAAAAAACGTAGCTCAGCACTGCCACTACTAATTTCCTCCCCTTCCCACCAACAAAGGGAGCTATCTCTCTTCCTCTGCGTGACCCCTGTTTCCCCCAGGCCTCCCCCTTTCCCATTTTGTTTTATGCTTCCTGTTCTGGTGTTCTGGCATCTCACTGGAGTCTTTGTCCTTCAGAAATTGGCCAGAGGCTCTAAGCTGATTAGACGCTAAGTGGACTGGTTAATAGAGCCAGTAGAGTGGTGAGTTTGGGACTGGAGCTCTAGTTTAGAGGGTAGGGCATTTGCCTGCACCTGGCCAATCCATGTGCCTGCCAGGCATGATCCCTGAGCACAGAGTCAGGAGCACCACCTGGTGTGGCATGAAACAACAAATAGTGGGTTTACCTTAAGGGTGAAGTTTCTGTTTTATTTTTTTTTTAAAAAAATCTTTGTGTAGTCACATTAATGTGTATTTCCTATTTAATGATCTTTTTTTTCCTGACTTGATTTAAACTCCAGGGTTTACAGATTGCTTATGGTACCTTTGTTTGGGGCATTTGGTGTTCAGCACAAATCCCACCACTGTTGCCCTCCCCAGTTTCCCACTTCCCCATTTGCTCCCTTAACATACACAAAATAATTTTTTATATTGCTTGTTACAATACAGTGGTAAATGGAATTTAAAAATTGTTCACTGTTCACTGAAAGAAAAAATTGAGGGCTAGAGTGGTAGTATAACAGGTAGTACAACATTTGCCTTGCACACAGCTGATCTGAATTTTGTCCACAGATCCCCCAGTACTGCCAGGTGTGGCCCAAAATCTGAAAAAAGAAAGGTTCGTGAAAATTGTTGTATCTCACAGAGGCATTATTAAAGTCACTGTCTGAAAACTTGCTGAGCTCTTTGTTGCTTGTTGAGCCTTCTGTGTTCTGTTTGTTGAGCTTAGTGGGCTTCTATGCTACTTTCCCATGGAATTTGCTGTGCTCTTCCACAGCTGTCAAGATTGTGGAGTTTGTCAGTGTAACTGGGACAGTTCTTTGACTTGGCATCTTTTGAGAGTAGCCCCGCAGTTGTGAACCTGGGTTGTTTATATACCAGAGACTGTGGAGGGTAGGGGTGGCTGGTGTGACTGCCAGGGGCTTCAACAGGGTGGGGACTCGGCCACTCAACTTCCTGAGCTTTCAGCCCAAACAACAGTGTACCTGAGAGTCTCGTTGGTTTAGTGACTCTTTCGAGATTTGAAATTTATATTTCTTAGGGACTCTTTCTAGACACCATTCATTAGTAAATACTTTTGGAAACCCTACTGTACTGTAAGAAATTGCTATAGGTACTGGGACATTTTGATTGATTTAAACAGGTAATATCTGTACCTGTGAGGCGAGTGCATCAGCAGCCTCATGGCGCCTTCAGACTTCCAGATACCCCAAAATTGCTGCTGT
>JAOXYA010459198.1:0-17213 GCA_028565675.1 Sorex palustris
TTGCCTTGCATGTGGCCGACCCGGGTTCGATTCCCAGCATCCCATATGGTCCCTTGAGCACTGCCAGGAGTAATTCCTAAGTACAGATCCAGGAGTAACTCCTGTGCATCGCCAGGTGTGACCCCCCCAAAAAAGAACAATTTCCAATATTGTCTAAAAAAAGTCTTAAATTTTTTTTGTAGAGCTGGAGATCAAATTCAGGTCTCATTGCATGCAAGGCAGATGTTTTACCATTGACCACATAACCAGATATATTATTTAAATAAATGAAGTCATAAAGAAGCCAGAAGGAAAGTGGAGGTGATAACTCAAAGTAGAACTCGGAGGTGACCTATTTAAGGTTGTGATCACCTGGGCCAGATGGAAATCATAAGTAATGTCTGTCTCATCACCTGACAGTAAGAAGCAGCTCACTTCTCCAGAAAGCAGCAACTCATCCCAGCCATAAACTCTCAAGTGTGGGAGGAATTTTTCAGGCTGATAGATCATTTTCTCAGGGACACTGAATAGCTAATAGACAATATCATCCACAGTAATATTTCTTCCTCTCCCAGACTTTGACTTTCAGACTGAATGTCCATGCCATTAAATTCCTGCTTGGGGGGGTGTGTGGATGAGTATTAGGTAGACAGGAGGGGTTTCACACAAATTCTATCTCTGCTGCCTGGAATGAAGAATGGAAGCTTCAAGCCCATGAAATGATTGGGCTTGAGAACATGAAATGTTCTCAAGCAAGGGAAACTACAGGACCTGCTCAAAGTCTTTTCCATCATCCCAGACCCCAGGCTTATATTCCATGGAAGCCTGCCTATGCCCTGTGAGAGAAGAAAATTTCCCACCCTACCGCCAGCAGTCTTGTCCCCATTCTTTGTCAATAGAAATGGTGTGTCTATTTTTCAAGCAGAAACTAAAGATCTTGACTAGGGTCCATCACTGCCTGTTTACTTCTGTGGAAGATCAGTACAAGCAGAGAGGGTATGCATTTGGGACCAGCAAAGAGTGAAGTGAGGAACAACTGAGCTATCCCATCATGATATTCTTGGCTACAGCAACCCAATGGAAGCAACACAAGAGGAAGGGAAACCCTGATTGAGTCCTAAAGAGCAAACTAATACTCAGACTGCATTTCACCAGTGTTAATCAACTCACAGAATGAATATTTTAGGAAGAAATCACAGTGTGGATATCATCTGATTAACAAAGAAAAAGTTAGAGGCTTCAAAAATACATCTATCTCCCTTGCTAAACAATTGTTTCTTTGCTTTTGGGTCACAACTGGTGGGGTTGTGCTCAGGGCTTACTCGTGCCTCTGTGCTCAGGAATCACTTCTGGCTGTGCTTATGTCCCAGGGATTGAATCTGGATTGATAATGTTCAAATTAAGGGTCCTCCCTGAAGTGCTATGACTATGCTTGGTCCTTCATTAAACAATCATAAGAGTTCATGGAAGAGCTTTCAGGACTCTATAAATGTATTAGAAAGAACTTTTAAATTTTGTGTAATATGTGCATGTAGAGGGAGGGGCACATTTGGACTGTGGATGCTTTCCAGTTTTCGAGCAGGTCAAATGATATCCAAAAAAGTTACAGAGAGCTCAAGATAGCTGTGGATAGGGAAGTTTCCCGTGTTGTGTGTCTGCCCTCACAGTAGAGCTGCCCTCTCCCTCCAAACAGTTGTGAACCTAATATTTTCACTTCCCTTCTTAAAGAAGTTTGTCTCTTCTTTGATGACATATGAGAGTTCGATGAGTAGGTTCATCCTGGAACATTCTATGGTAGGTATTGTTCATCAGCCGATGTCAATCAAACAGCAGTTTCAAGCAAGCATGTCCTCTTTTGACTGAGACCCTCTTTTGGGTTGTGCTATATACTTCTGGAGCACTAAATTCTCCAGAATAGTGGTTTACTTTCCAGACTTGTAGTTGACTGTTCTTTGGATGTCAGTGTTCCAATTTCAGATGTTCTCACGAACAAGATTATATGCAGTACAAATGCCAGAATTCTTCTTTGCAGTCCGACAGAAGCACCTTACTTTGTTGGGAATGCTACATCCCAGTTACCTTCAGACATTGAAATATCCAGATTTTTGGCAAAAAAGAGCCCAGTTCTGATCTTTACTTGCTACCAAAGCTTCATTTCCTCACTGGACTCAGGTGGTGACATGTAATTCACACCCAGAAGTGGGAAGATGGTCTGTGCCTACAAAGAGCCTGGTGCATGGACTACAGTGCTGTAGATGCATTTAATTGAAGGGTTCTAATCAAAGCATTTTGGGAGGCACACCCAGCCATTCTCAGGGGTTACTCCTGGCTCTGCACTCAGGAATTACTCCTGGTGGTGCTTGGGGGACTATATGGAATGCCGGGGACTGAACCCTCATTAGCCATATGCAAATCAAGTGCCATATCCACTGTACTATCTCTCCAGCCCTTCTAGTGAAATCTTTTTTTTTGGCCAATGCAATTCTAAGAGGAAATCAAATAGAGTGAAGTTAGCAAAACCTATGCTGGAGCTACCACTTGCTTCTCATGGAAGAATCACGCTGAGTGTACCAGTCTGTAGATGAATTGCAAAGAGAAGAGAAGAGAAGAGAGACAAAAACAGAGAGACAGATAGACAGAGAGAGACAGAGACAGAGAGAGTGAGAGTGAGAAAGGGAGAACACAGATGGACCTAAGGGTTGGGACCCTTTGAGATGCTGGACACTTTCTGTCTCTGTAGAGAGTGTGCATACCCTTATGAGGATTAGATGAGAATCCACTAGATGATTCTGATGGCCCCTGTTGAGATGAACTAGATCCTTGAGCAAGACTTGCTTCATGCACGTGCTTCCACCTCCGGGCTCCTTGTTGTTAGGATGACTCAAATCCTTGGCAACTCAGCAACTCTTGTCCACTCTTGAGGGATTGCCTCTCCAGTTTTTCCACTTCAAAACAGAGGGCCCTTCAAAAGTAGAGAGAGTAAGAGGGAAATTGTCTGCCACAGAGGCAGGGGGAGGGATGGAATGGTAGGGGGGAGGAATACTGGGGACAATGGCTGTGGAAAATGTACACTGGTGGAGAAATGGGTGTTCAATCATTGTATGACTGAAACTCAAACATGAAAGTTTTGTAGCTGTATCTCATGGTGATTCAATTTAAAAAATAATAAAATTGAGAGAAAATCATGTAAGAAGGCTCATACCACATGACTCTTAACTTTCTCACCTTAAGCTTTAACTTTTTCATCTTCTATATATATATTTGTGTGATTACATAAATACATATTTTGAATTAAAAAAACAGGGCTCTTGTGTTAGCACCCTTAGGCCACTTCCTCTGGGAGATCTTCATCTTGTCCTGCCTTCAGATACTCACTGGGAGAATGCTTTGGCCACCTGACAGAGTTCCTATTTCTCAACAGTCTGGCTGAAAACTAGACTGATTTCTGGGGAGCTGTTCTAGATGTATCCAACTCCTTTTGTCAGATGCCTGTGAGTTCACAAAATAATGTGCAGATGCTGAGACGACTAGTGTCTTCAGTGGCCTAAAGCAGTCTTTTGTCCTCTCCAGGCTTACCCAGCAGAGAAAAAGAGAGACAAAGAGACAGGGGTCCACAGCTTGATGGTGAAAATGGCCCATTTAATGCAGAGCTGCTAGCATCTTTATAGAACATCTGTGGGGGATTGAGGTAAGGACATAGGTGTGATTGATCATTTACAGAGCTAAAATATCTGGAAATTTACAAAAATAAAACAAAGTTAATCTCTTGGGGGAGATTAATTCAAGTAGACACTCTGTCTCCCAGGTACATCTACATTGCTTTTATCTTTCCCTCTAGTTGTATATGTTATCAATACTTGCTGTTGTTTGGATAAACACAGTAAGAGACTAAGATCCCAACACTTAGTTCTCTGGGCTCTAAGTGAAAGAAAGCAAGGCTTGGCTTTTACCTTAAATCCAAAACTAAGTCCTCAGGATAGTTTAGCTTGTCCTTCCACATGAGGCTCTTGTCTCGTGCATTTATGCTTTCTTGACAGTCTAATTTCAATATCAGGGTAGCTTTGCCACTTGCCCCAGGTCCATCCCAGTCCCACAGTGGGACTTCCTTTTTGGGGTGTTAGGAAATATAACAAATGAAGCCTGAGTCAAGTAATCAGGACCAATGTCTAGGATAAGATATATCTCAGAGTCAATCATCTCCCAAATATTAGGAGCATAGCATTAATGGCCTTTCTGTGTTTAACCAAAGAACACTGCTCTACAGTAAAATATAAAAAGACTATAGGGGAAATGGAAAATCATGTACAAATATACACCACTTCAAGTACAAATTACTACAATTGCAAAGTCCACAATTACCAGAAAGTTTGGGTTTATAAGTAATCAAGATTGACTTGGGAAAGTGTGACAAAGAGAAGTAAAATACAAAGGAAAGTTTAAAGATAAATTTGAACTAAATTAGGGATGCTAGCAAGAGCATGTAAGCTTCTCTGGGAGGAGGAAAAGCAGCAATTCACTAATGAAGCCTAAAACACTTTGGGTTAATATCCAACAATGCTTTCTTGAGATTCTCATAAATGACAACCTAATGCCATAGAGCTTATGCTTATGATTCACAAACCCTCCTGAACATCAACTCTGTCATATCATTGACCCCAATCCCTGAACTCCAGGAGTGGCAGATACACAGACCTTCCTCACACATACATATCCACACCACAGCCATGTCCTACTGCTCCTAAGGCGAGATATGACAAATAGAAGCCATCAGCTACAAGCTCTGCCACACCCTCCACTGTAAACTTGTTATACCATCTCTGCTGGTTCAGTTTCCTCTTGCTCAACAGAAAAAGACTTTTCTCCTCCAGGTTAGTATTAGTAATTCCTCCTGTACCCTGGGCCTCACCTATTTCCCCTTCTTGCAGCTCCTGCTCACAAGAATATTTCCTCCCTCTCACGTCCACTGTCTTCTTCTCAAGATGAATCCAAAGTGTCTTGATTTTCCCAAGAATAAGCATTCAACTACACACTTGATCCCATTTTAATAACTTACTTGGGTTACTTCATTTCTTTTTTTATTTATTGCTAAGTTTCTTGAAATAATTAATTGGATTGTAAAATTAGACGAAGTAGATATGCAGCATTGAAAAAATCTGCTGAGGGCAGCATTTTTCACGCCCCCCTCCACCCCCGCGAGCCCATGGATTTACTCCAAGGGGCCACAGGTGAAAACTATGTAAATGGGAGGCATGAGACTAGGGGAACCAAGTGGTAGGACAGGGGGACCACAAAAGGACACAAGATTGGAAGGGGACCTTGGTCAGAAAAAGGTTGAGAAATAATGGTCTTAGCTTCAGGTCCCTGGTGCTTTGTTATGGTGGCCCTGACATGCCTATCCATCGACTTATTCCCATCCTAGTGATGGACACAAGGCCAGCAAGAATGAGCATTTGATGGATATGTTGGTGAGTACGTGAAAGAATGAGTCACCAAAGAGGTGAGCTGTGAATTATTGGTCAATGGCTGAATTTTATCAGGGTCTGGCATCCAGGAAATTCAGGCATCCATCACTCAGGGGCCTTCAGGGGGAAAACTGGACTAGTGTGAGCATAAACATCTTCCACTCTTCCTGTCTTCCAAGGATCCTAGGACGAATGTGGAAGCAGGTGTAGCCTTGGCTACTCTGAAAGATAAAAGTCAAGCTTGTGAGTGACATGGAAACAAAGGGAGCTTGGGAGGAAGTCCTGAGGTGAGAGTAAATGAAAAGACTGAGGTCCTGAAAGGTTGGAGGGTGCTGGCAAAGAGAAGCAGTGAGACAGGAGAAAGACCCAGGGTGAATGTGAGGGAGGGTCAGGGAGGGAGTTGATGTCTGAGGAGGGTGGAAGAGAGAGAGAGGAAAGAGGGGAAGGGGAAAAATAAAGGGAGGGGAGGAGGGAGAGGGGAAAGGGGGATAGGAAGAAATCAGATGGGGGATGGGGAAGCAGTCTGTGCCAACAACAGATCACAACCTGACTTGGTTGCACCAGAGTCTAACTGGGGACCAGAAAGGGGCCATTTTGGACCCTGTGAATTCATCTGGATCTCTTTCTGTCCCCCCCGTATTTATCCAGAAACATAGCTCTTAACTTATCTTCCACCTCAATCCTTCCCTTAACATTCTGTTGCTTAGTCATGGTCAAATCCACCTTCTTGCTTTGCACGTTGTTTTGCCATATCTTTCAACAGAAAAGGCTCAAACAACCAGTTCCCAATGGCCCCAGTGAATATTGCAGCCCTGTGAAGACTCAGTTCAGTGCCTGTGTGTGAGTGTGTGAGTGTGTGTGTGTGTGTGTGTGTGTGTGTGTGCGTGCGCGCACACACACATGTAATGGGACAGAGGCTGTTATTTAGTCCAGAAAAAGAATCGGCTCCATGCAGACAAAGGCTACCAGAAATCCTCCTGTACAAATTCAGCTCGGGTAAATCACTCGATAGTCACCAGCTCTCCAGGGCATCTATTCAAACAAATCTTTCTCTCCAGCCACTGTGTCCTCTGGGGTCACCTCTCACTGCTGGCGCTCCCAGCAGCTGGTCACAATTCCTCAATTACGGCCTCAACTCAGACGTCTCGCTCTCTCCCAGCTGTTCTAGGAATTGCTCCAGGCTGGTTGACAGCACTGTTTACCTCTCCAAAGGACAATACGTGGGTCATGGAGGAAGACTTATGTTTGAAGGGTTTAGGAAGAAGAAACCAAGAACTACTCGGGTCTTTTTAAAGAAGGGGAAAGTACTCTTTATTTAAAGTAGCTATTAAATGTATGTTTGCATGTTTTTCTCCACCCAGTGATGGAAATCCATTGGGAATTGATGATGTAGCAAAGTCTCCCATTTCCAGACCCTGGTATTTGAGCTTCTCCTGCCCTAAGATATTACTGTACGTTCATGAGCCAAGTAGGGAAGTAGGAAGAGAAGAGCTAGTGGGAGAACCATAGGTTGTAAATTCTGCACCAGGACAGCTATGATGCTTCTGGGCTGGAGAATGAGTGTTTCAAAAGTACCATTCTGGCATTTCTTAAAAAAACTAGAAATTGAGCTCCAATGTGACCCAACAATACCACTTCTGGGAATATACCCTGGTGGTCCAAAAACACACAACAGAAACACCATCTGCACTACTATGCTCATAGTAGCACTATTCACCATAGCCAGAATTTGGAAACAACCCAAGTGCCCAAGAACAGATGAATAGATAAAGAAACTGTGGCACATTTACACAAAGGAATACTACGCAGCTGTCAGAAAAAATGAAGTCATGAAATTTGCCTATAAATGGATGGACATGGGGAGTATTATGCTGAGTGAAATGAGTAAGAAGGAAAGGGACAGATATAGAATGACTGCATTCATTTGTGGCATATAAAATATATATATTATAAGAATAATACCCATGGCCAGAGAAAACAGGGGTTAGGAGGACTGGTCAATGGTTGGAACTAACCACAAGTGTTTGTGGGGCTGAGGGTAGGTAAGATAGAGAAGAGACTACTATGACAATAATAGCTGGGAATGATCACATGATCATGCTGGACAAGATCTGAGAATTAAAAGTAGGTTAAGGGATATTTTTGATAACTTTTCAGTATCAATATTGTAGACCACAATGCCCAAAAGGAGAAAGAGACAGAGGCAGAGAGAGACAGAGAGAGAGAAAATGCCTGCCACAGAGGCAGGCAGAGGTTGGGGAGTGGAGGTTGATGGGAGGGAAAATGGGGACACTGGTGCTGGGAAATGTGCAGTGGTGGAGGGATGGGTGTTGGAATATTGTGGGACTGAAATCCAATCATGAACAGCTTTGTAAGGGTATATATCACAGTGATTCAATTAAAAAAGTTAAAAAAAAGTGTTGGCTTTATAAGAGCAAAGACCTTAAGCTCTGTCCCCATTATAACCTTGTTGAGGAAAGGGTCTGGCATCCAGTTGGTACCTGAGTTAGTACCGGTTGAATGACTGGCTCCAGGGAGATGTTCTGAAGCAGAGTGAAGTTCATGGTTGTCCTTGAAGACACATAGGTAAGAAGACTCTGTACCAGTATAATAGCTCATCTGTAAAATAGCTCATCTGTGAGCAATTTTAAAATCAGTGATGGGAGAGGATGATTTCTCCATCTCTGATTTTCTGAAAACAGTGCCAAGTTCAAGGCCCTGGTTGACAGTAAATGCTGAGAGTGAATCAACTAAATGGAATCAAAGAACATTCTGGATAGTCATTTAAACATTTGAACATAGTATGGAAAATAATTTAAAAAGACCACGTAAGAGAGACTGGGCTTTAAAATGAGTAGACTGAGAGTGAAATCCCAGTTTCCCTCCTCATTTAAAGAGAACTTTGGGTTTGCCACTGTATTTCTCAGCCTCAGTTCACTCACCTGTATAATGGGAATATAGATAGCAGCAATTTTTGTCCTAGGAGCACTCTGTCTGGAAAGGGCTTTGTAAGTAGTGGCATGCTAGGAGATATGAGTTGTGGTGGAATCCAGTCAAGGCAATGAGGACAAGAGGAAGATTTCCATAAGGCCTTTGGCAGAGCTCTTGATGCCTTCAGAAGACCTGGGGCTCAGACACTGAACCTGGGCTCAGATTTCCAGGTCTTTGCCTTCATAAACACCTATAGTCATCACCTTTCTTTTATTCTCTCTTCCCATGGCCTTGTCCCAAACCTGGGTCTCCCTCTGTGTCGGTTTATCTGACTTGACAGGATTCCAGATGAAATTGTAACTTGATTGCTGGAGTTATCTAGAACTTCATCCAAACACATCTCTGCTCTTCTTCAGGGCAGGAAGGGAAACAGTGACTAGAACACAAAGCTACATTCCATCGTTCCACCTCTTCTTGATAAAATCTGGCCTATGGTTTCCTAAAGAAATTTCCCACACCTCTGCCAGAGCAGGGGGTGGATAAGGAATCTCCTATTGGGTGTCACTTGAGGGAAATTGGAAGACACAACCACGGTCTCTCTTAATGGTTTTGACATTCCTATTACCTGCATTTTTGGTTTCAACACCAATCTATTTCCACTGAAAATTATTATGAACCATTATCACTTGAGCTCCATTTAGGATTATCTTAGATCTGGCACATAGAAGATGAAAGAGACACAGGAAAAGTATGACCTTGAGAGGATGAAAGGAGCCCAGAGACGCTGAGGGCATTCAGAGCCTCAAGAATTGGGCCAGAGGTCAGAGAGCCAATATAGGAGGTAAAGAGCTTGGTATGAATGCAGCTGACCCAGGTTCCTATGGTCTTAAGCACAGAACCCGGGGTAAACCTTGAGCACCACCAGGTGTGCATCACCCAGCCACCTGAAAAAGAGAGAGAGAGAGAGAGAGAGAGAGAGAGAGAGAGAGAGAGAGAGAGAATCAAATAACTAAGTCAGAGGGTAGATGGAAAAATTTTGATGGGCGATCAGGAGAAAGGAGTGGAGTTACTGGAAAAGTAAATTGATTGTATCATAGAGCAACTCACTTCTGCCTTCAAAATCTAAGCCTCAATAAACCAGTTAATTATTAATTAGTTATTATAAGTTAAGGTTAATGGAGGTATGGGCATGTCTACTTAAATGTTAAGGTGCTCATTATCTTTTCAGAAAGTAAATTGTCCAGTTGTCTTTTTAGATTCTCATGATCATTTCAGTATTACTTGTCATAGTTTCAGGGTCACAAACACTGTGAATTCCCTGAGAATAACTTTGGGTTTATGAGCAAATGCCCCCTCCCTGTGCTCCTGATCCCACACCCTTCCCTGGCCTGTGTTCCTCTGTGCCTTTGCTTGGACTCTTCTCTCTCCCCAGAGCATCTTTATGCTCCACCTATGTGCGTCTGCTCCATCAAGGCATAGTCCGCACTTGATCAGTCTGTGGTGAAGGTCAGACTGAGCTACCTTATTTATTTACCTGATATAAACCTCAAAGTTAAAATGGTTTTGTTTTCCAATTCCACTTTCTGCACTGTCCCCCTGGCCAGGTAAGTGCCTAAGAGGTGGTCATCCTCCTCATTGTGCCCTCAAAGAATGCTTCATACAGCTTAACTCTGCTGCCTGGAAGTATCATGATCCTGTTTGATTTTTTTGGAGGGTATCATGGATTTCTTAATCCCCCAAATAATTGAAATTTATTTCTAGATCCCCTACAAATAACCCACCAAATCAACTTAATAGAAATGCTCTACTTTTGGATAGCTGGTGCACCATTCATTTCTGAAGTGATTTCAGGAACCCCAGAAAGAAAACATCCAATACTCTAGCTGATGTCTGCTTGGTCCCCATTTTATGGTCTATGTAAGTCTTTTATTTCACCTCAAAGGCAATACTTACCAAAAAGGCTATGAAATCTCTAGGTCTCCTGGGAATATCTAATCACAAAGAAAGATCTAAAGTATTGTATATAAGAATATACACTCCTTATCTAAAAAGATATCTCATATACTATGTATCCCTGTATTCCATATCTATCTATCTATCTATCTATCTATCTATCTATCTAAAGTCTAGGTTCTACTTTAGAAGTTTTATGGCTTCAAATAAGTCATTAATCTATGTAGTTCCTACCATATTGAGATATTGTGAGATAAAATGGGTTAATTTTTTTTTCTTTTTGGGTCACACCCAGTGATGCTCAGGGGTTACTTCTGGCTCATGCACTCAGGAATTACTCCTGGCGGTGCTCGGGGGACCATATGGGATGCTGGGAATCGAACCTGGGTAGGCCATGTTGGCTGTGTGCAAGGCAAATGCCCTACCCACTGTGCTATCGCTCCAGCCCCTTGAAGACAAATCTTTACTTCAAAAAGTCATGGAACTGTAGTTCTCCAAACAAAAACATACCTAAAATAAAATGCTGTCCAACCTGTGTTAATTGGTGACAATTAGAGCCAGTTGGGAACAACTTCTCTGGGTTCCTGCTATCCATCAGAGAAGGGAAGAGTTGCTGGGTCTCTACCAGGTTCCTGGGTGCCAGGGGGAAATGATTTATAATCAGAAAGTTGGTTCTTTGGTGGATTTTCAGAGACTGTAACCACCTTAGAATGGCATGAAAATGAATTGTCTACATATATACCTCATAAAGCAGAGCATTATTACTTTTTCTTGCATTTTCCCAGAGTACCATGATCCAAAAAAGGTGAAGACAACTCCTGACTCTTAACTGAGCTGACTATTCCATCATGCATTTTAAAAGTCCCTGCTGCACAGAAGGGGAACCCAATTTGGTGAGTCTCGCCAGGGGCCAATTATTGTACCTTCAGGTTCCCCAAGCTGCTGCTGGCTGGAGATCATTGCCAAATGCATGTTGGTTCCACTGTGTGTAAGCATTACAATGCCCCCAAACAGATTTAATGGGATCATTAGTCTGGCAGTGTCTGGCTCTCCTTTACATGTCTGTTTTCTCTTCTCTCCTGTCATCATATTCCTAGGGTCATTATCCTCCACCAAGAGACTGGGACAGGCTCCTACTATACCAACAGAAGCTATTGTAATTACATTCATTTTATGAAGTGATAGCACAGTGGGTAGGGCATTTGCCTTGCATGTGGCCGACTTGGGTTCAATTCCCAGAATCCCATATGGTCCCAAGCGCACCGCCAGGAGTGATTCCTGAGTGCAGAGCCAGGAGTAACCCCTGAGCATCGCTGGGTATGGCCCCAAAAGCAAAATAAAATAAAATAAAATAATAAAAAGTTCTTAATCATACTACTTTTAATAGCATAGAAGCCAAGTTAGAAGGATTATTTAATCATATGTGTATTTGTGTTTATTTGTTTGTTTTTTTGGGTCACAGTTGGCAGTACTCAGGTCTTAATTCCTGTCTCGGCATTCAGGGTTCTCTCCTAGTAGGGTAAATACCTTACTCGCTGTACTGTATCTCAAGTGCAGTACTCATATATTTATTGTAAAAGAAAAGCAGCTTCTAGTGTTCTTCAGGCTCCGTCAGGCATCAGGGCGACCGGGAGGGCAGACTTGTGTTGAGATGGAGCTGCGGATGGGCTTGGAATTCTGATGTCCTAGTGATTTCCTTGCCTCTAATGAAGATGCTCACAGACCTTTGGATTTTTATAGACCTTTGAATTTCTTTTTTTTAATAGATTTTAGGGGAGGACATAAAATTGCTTATAGTTTCTTATTTCAAATTCTCAATGAGAATTTCTACCTTTGCCCAGTTATATATGCACAGAGCATAGTTAGTCTGTACTCTTGTAAATTTCCTTGAGCCATACAAGTCTTTGGAATTCCATGGTGAACGTTAAAAGGTCAGTGAAATTTTGTGATTTTCTTCAGTGGGATAATAAATTTACAGAAAATCATTTGAGGGCAAAAAGTGACCTAACCTAAACATGAAGATATTTATAACTGTGTCCCACTTACTGCTGGTCACCTTATATTTTTATGCATAAGAGAGTTTGTTGGGGGGTGGGATAGCTTTAGACTCTGAGTTGTTACATAAAAAACAGAATATATACTGTATTAACTTTTAAAAATTCCTCCAAAGCTGGATTCCAAGAAACATTTGGCCCCAAATAGCTTGGGATAAGTGATTGTGGACCTGGGACCGGAGAGATAATACAGTGGGTAAGGTGTTTGCCTTGCATGTTGTCAACCTGGGTTCAACCTCTAGCTCCCTGGGCATCATCAGGAGGAGTTCCTGAGTGCAGAGCTGAGGTAACACCTGAGCAGTGCTGGGGGAAGCCCCCAAACAAAAACAAAAACAAAAAGAGAGAGATTGTAGACTGAAGCATACGTTTTTTTTTCCTACCTCAAAGTTTCCACCACTGAAATGTCAGCCTAGAAACCAGTCCTACAAAAATTCTTTGGAAACTAGAGAGCTAGTCAGTAGACAGGCTTGTGCCTTTTATGTAGGAGGCCCAGCTCCATGCCTGGTATCACCTATGGTTACCTATGGTTACAAGGAATGACAAAGCACAGAGCCAGAACTAACCCTGAACACCAAGTGTGGCCCAACCCTTTCCCTCCCACCATCGCCCGACCTCAAAGGTGACTTAAACAATATTTTATTCTGGGCTGGAGAAATAGTACAGGAGTTAAGGCACTTGTCTTACATCCTGCTGACCCCAGTTTGATCCTTGGACCCACCAATGGTCCTCTGAGCATGTAGCCAGGATTAGCTTCTGAGCACCCAAATAAGAAATATTTCATTTTGAGTTTAACCCATCACGTGAGCCTTAACCCATCACGTAAGCCTTAAGAAATAAGCCATAGAAATTTTCCTCACCCTAGGACGAGAAAGAATGACTAACAATCATTACACTGTGTTCCTTAAAACCCTTTAGACCATGTTTCTCAAAGTGGGGTTGACCTTGAAATCACTTGGGAACAATGAATAATATGTAGATTCCTGAACCCCCCTCAGGAAACCAGGTCTGAATTTAACTGGGTGTAGAATTGGCCAATAAGCAGGATGTCTTCTAGGCAGACAGCAATGGTGGTTATAGTATGGCACGTTGAGTGGAAGGCTGGAGAGGAAGGGAAGAATGGCCAGGGACAAAGGACTGACTGTCTTAAGGAGTTAAGGCAGGGAAGCACAAGAGGCAGAGTGAATGGAAGAGAGAGTGGAGTACCAGGACTGAGAGCTCAGAGGTGACAGCTCTGCTGATGGCAAGTCTGAAGAGTGGGTAGCTGCAGGTACAGGGCAGAGCAAGTTTCCTAGAGATGAAGACACTAACAGGAAGAACCTGATTGAATTAGCTGGGGTGGAGGATCGAGGGGGTGTGGACAGAGAAAGGCAGCCTGCTGATCTAGCCTGGTTTCTCCAGAATGAGGGGCAGGGACCAAGAGGCAGATACAGGAGACAACAAGGAGCCCAGTGACTCTGCTAGTTACAGGTTCCAAGTTATAGGTTTAAAGAGGGGCAGGGAGGGATGTTTCTGCTCATGGCAGAATCTGCCCTTCGCATGGCCTAGTTCTTCTTCCAGAGTGTTGGACCCCAGCTTTGCGCCCACCTGCTTCGGGGTGTTCCACAGATGCTTCCGGGGTCCAGGGTCCTGCCTTCACATAGCCCCTCTTCTCCAGGGCAAAGACGAACCCTCCATCTCCAATCACAACCTCTCCTGCATTTAAGCGTTCGAGGATGCCCTAAAGTTACAAAGAAGGGAAGGAAAAGAAATTAGTTGAACTTGAAAAAAATTTCAGAGCAGCACCATGGATACTACCAACCTGTATTCAATCCCCAAGCACCACATAGGGTCTCCTGAGCCTCAGCAGGGTGGTCCCTGAGCACAGAGCTGGGAGTAAAGCCTGAGCACTGCCAGGTGTTACCCCCCAAAACTCTCCCCCAAATCAAAATGAAACAGAGATATGATTTCATTATATTCTCAAAATACATAAACATGTGTGTATATATGTTATATATACACAAATATATAATCATATATATCTTTTTATTTGAGGAACTCCCAGGCAGGGCTCGGGGGAACTAGGTGAAACTCCAGTGCTGTATATATATGCCTGCCGTTCCAGTGCTCAGGCCTGCTTAGGCCCAGCAATGCCAGCCACCACCAGAACTAGATCAGACAGTGCTCAGGAGACCATGCACTGTCAGGACTGAACATGCAAGGCACGTAGTCCAGCGCTATGTGCTCTCTCCCTGCCCTTTCAAGTATATTTTTTGTGACTGTCCAAGGCAAACAGCCAGACTGGTCATACAGTGAAAATTCATGTACACGTAAGCAGGGGTGAGCCACGCTAAAGGAAGCTTATCAAAGAGCCTTTGAAGAATATTGTGGGGAGATGGGACATTTGCAGAGACATGCGCCTGTCTTCTTGGTCAGTGGAAACGAGAGGATTACAATTGAAAGAGTTCAGGTGGCCAATAAATGCTATTCAGGCACTGACAAATCACAAGCCAACATGATAAAAATGGAAGGGAGGCAAGTACTACCCCAAAGGTGGTAGCCTCACTTGAGGATTTCTATCTTTGGTGTCAAATTCCGTTTCCACAACAAGTACATTATGATCTGCACAAGCATATTCTGTTCTCTATAAGTGTAAACTGAAAAGAAAGGAATGGAGATGAGACAAGTAAACAAAATATCTGCAAACTGATTGCCAGTCCACTCGTTATACCAACCCTACTTATGGTCCTGTGCAGTAATTATACTGGTGATGACCTTCAAAAGATCAAGTCTAAATTTATGAAATATATATGCATCCCTCTTTCACTACAGTGCTGTTCACTATAGCTAAGATCTGGAAACAACCCAAAAGCTAAACCACAAAGCAGTAGACGAAGAGACAGTGGTGGGGCAGGAGTGATAGTACAGCGGGCAGGGCATTTTCCTTGTGCGCAGCTGACCTGGGTTCGATCCCCGGCTCCCATATGGTCCCCTGAGCACCAACCAGGAGTAATTCCTGAGAGCAGAGCCAGGAGTAACCCTTGAGTAGTGCTGGGTATACCACCAGCACAAAAAGGATAAAGAAAAAAAAAAGTAAAAAAAAAAACCAATGGTATACATACACAAAGGAATACTACTCAGTTATGAGGAGAAAAAAAATCTTTTGTGCTGTAACTTGGATGAAACTAGAGGATTTCAAGTTAAGTGAAGTCTGAAGGAGAAAGACAAATATCACATAAGCCTACTCATCTATGCAATATAAAGAAACAGCAAGGAAATAGACTATGGCCAATAAAAGCAAACTCTTAGACTTGGCCAACAAAACTGAGTTTACCAAGTAGGATGGAGTGGACAAGAAGAGACTCAGGGACAGTGGTAGAACATTAGCACCTTAGTGATGAGTGCAGTACAATAACACTGTACTCCTAGAGCATAATTTTGAACCACTTTTTAAACCACATTAAAGAAATGCTTGAATTTCAAACTTCAAGAGAGCTTTGTGAAATCAGAAAGACATTTTATAGGTTTTTTAGCTTAAAGAATAATAACAATTTTAAGAAGTATCCTCCATTCAATTTGGGTCATGCTCTCTGATTCTACAAATGATGAATTAAAGCCCAGAATCACAGATTAATTTGTGTGAGGGAATGTAGGGTCTTATTTTTATTATTATTATTTTTTTCTCTTTGGGTCACACCCAGAGATGCACAGGGGTCACTCCTGGCTTCACACTCAGGAATTAATCCTAGTGGTGCTCAGGAGGACATATGGGATGCTGGGAATCGAATCTGGGTCAGCCGCATGCAAGGCAAACCTTCTACCAGCTGTACTATAGCTCTACCCCCTGTAGGATCTTCTGATTCTTTTATCTTACATGGCACTCAGAGTTGATCTTAAGTGGGGTTGGAGGGTTATGGAGAAGCCCTGACAAGACCATGTAAAGACCTAACTTGGAACACATTTAATAACTGTGCTCAATTTATCACCAACAATGGTTGAACAAACAGACACTGATGTAATTACAAAGGGTTACAAGAATCATCAGTGAGAGAGGACATTCAGAGAGGATTTACATCAGAAATCCTTGACACCCTCTTGGAACCTCCCTTATAAACCCTCTTCCCTTCCACTAATCTTCTTAAACTTTGGCCATCTGATGTGTAGAGAAATAAAACACCTGACTTTTAAAATTAATTTTTTGTTTGTTTTAGGGACTATACCTAATGTGCTGGGGTGAGGGAGGGTATAAGGTACTGGGAATTGAACGAGGAGCCTCAGACATGATACATGATATATGATACATGATACATGAGCTCTACCAGTAAAGCATTGCTCGGGACCATCGAGAGACTTCTTTATTTAGAGCACGAGAAGTGGAGAATTATGCTTTATGTTCTTGGATGACCTCTATGGTTAGAAACTTTTCCACCACACAAGACCTTGAGGTAATAAACAGCTTCAAAAATATATAATTGATGATAGTTTACTTTTGAAATCCAAATATCTTTATTACTGCTGTCTAAATGGACAACTTTGTTCATTATTACTCAACTGTAAATATTCATTGACAATGCAGCTACATGAAAACATGAACAAGCCCAGTAAATGAGTTGACTTGCTGTTGTCATCGGATGAATAATTTATTCACACCCGGAGATGCACAGGGTATATTTCACATTTTTTTCAATCAACAACCCTCATTTAACTTTTGTGAATTGTTTTAAATAATCACCACATTTTCATGTACTTTAATTTTCAGTTCAGTTAAGAATCTGCTATTTGGTAGCAGAGTGACTAGAAGTAATTATGTCCATTAATGTGTTGTACAATTATATCTGGGAAAAATACTCAGTTTCTA
>JAOXYA010460121.1:0-17203 GCA_028565675.1 Sorex palustris
AATGTGCACTGGTGGAGAGATGGGTGTTTGATCATTGTGTGATTGTAACCCAAACATGAAAGCTTATAACTATCTCACAGTGATTCAATAAAATAAAAAAAAGAAAAAAAGAAAAAAATGAGAGTAGGCCACCAGCAAATGCCTGAACCCCTGTATTATCTCTCCAGGACCCTGTTCGCTTTTTTGTTCTTTTTGTTTGGTTTGGTTTTGGGGCCACACCCGCTGATGCTCAGGGGTTCCTCCTGGCTCCACACTCAGGAATCACTCCTGGCAGTGCTCAGGGGACCCTAAGGGATGCTGGTATCGAACCCGGGTCAGCTGCTGTACAAGGCAAGGGACCTACCCTCTGCGCTATGCTCCAGTTCCAGGACTGTTTTTGGTTTTTATTTATTTGTTTATTTTGCCTCTGTACTTCTCTCTCTCTGCAATGATCTTGTTTACTTGCTTTACTTATTTATTTTGGATTTGGGGGCCACACCTGGTGATCTGGGGAGGGAGGGGTTACTCCTGGCTCTGTGCTCAGTGGTGCTCCCTGTGACCCTGGCTATGAGGTACCCAGCTAAGAGCGACTTCCCACATATTCCAGTGACTAAGCCACTCCTGGCCCCTGAGTTCCTATACTGATTTTTCTTCTCCACGAGAGATAAAAGATTCTCAGGTTTGGCAGATTCCTTCTTTAACCAAAGCTAGCCCCAAGTCTTGATATTGTGTTGTGTGTGTGTGTGTGTGTGTGTGTGTGTGTAAAAGATTCTCAGGTGTGGCCTATTCCTGCTTTAACCAAGGCTAGACCCAAGTCTTGATTTGTGTGTGTGTGTGTATTTGGGACACAAATAGGAAATGCTCAGGGCTTCCTCCTGGCTCTGCACTCACGAATCCCTCCTGGATATGCTTTGGGATTATATGGGATGTCGGGAACTGAACCGGGTAGGGAGCTCACACAAGTCACGCTGTCCCATCTCTGCGACCTCAAATCATTTATTATTTATTTTTTATTTAGTTTTTGTTTTTTGGGTTCCTCCTGGCTCTGCACTCAGGAATTACTTCTGGCGGAGCTCAAGGGACCATATTGGGATGCTGGGAATCGAACCTGGGTCGGCCACATGCAAGGCCTACCTGCTGTGCTATCGCTCTGGCCCCACAACCTCAAATCTTGATGTCTTGAGGGTAGCTGTGAAGTGTGAGCAGCTACAAATGCCTTCCTGTGTTCGCTCTCCTTTTTGTTTTTGTTTTGTTTTTTGGTTCTTGAGGGGTGTGGGCTCAGGAGCAAATGTGATCTCCAAGTAAGCCAGGGAGGGGACCAGCATGCAAAACCCCTCCTTAATCCCTGAGCTACCCCTTCAGCCTTTCCCTCTGCTTCTGGTTCACGGTTAAGGACAAACCCAGTTGGTAGCACTGCAATATAGTCCCGTTTTTCATTGATTAGCTTGAGCGGGCACCAGTAACGTCTCCATTGTGAGACTTGTTGTAACTGTTTTTGGCATATCTCACCCAGTTGGTATAAGCAACTGTCACTGTCACTGTCCTCCCATTGTTCATCGATTTGCTAGAGCGGGCCCAGTAACGTCTCCATTGTGACACTTGTTGCTGTGTTTGGCGTATCGAATATGCCACGGGTAGCTTGCCAGGCTCCCTGAGAGGGGCGGAGGAATCGAACCTGGGTCGGCCAGGTCGGCCACGTGCAAGGCAAATGCCCGACCTGCTGTGCGACAGCTCCAGCCCAGAGGCAACTATTCTATTTTTTTTGTTTGTTTTTTTGGGGTCACACCTGGCGATGCTCAGGGCTGACTCCTGGCTCTGCGCTCAGGAATCACTCCTGGCGGTGCTCAGGGGACCCTATGGGATGCCAGGGATCGAACCCGGTTCGGCCGAGTGCCAGGCAAACGCCCTCCCTGCTGTGCTATCCCACTGGTCCATGATAATTACTCTAAAACAGACCTACTGGGAACGAACATCCTGGGTTTAACAGGAAACCAAGGCCAGCACAGGAGGACCTGGGTGGTCAAGAGACTTGAATCCTTTCCTGGAGGGTCGAGAGTCACATTTTCAGGTAGATAAACCTGGCCCTTGCTCCCGGCAACGGGGCTGGGTGATGGGTGACCATCCTTAGTCTTTGGAGCCGGGACAGACTGGCCTGTGTGGGCTGCCACCATTGCCTTTCTCCTCCCCTCTCACCCACCTTCACCCAAATTTCACCTACACCTTGGCCTTGTACGCAAGTAAGTACTCTCTGTCCTAAATCTCTTGGTATCATCTCTTCTCATTTTGTTTTTGGGCCACACCTGGCGGTGCTCAGGGGTCACTCCTGTTGGGATTCAGGGGACCATACTGGGTCAGCCACATGCAAGGCCAGCGCCTGACCGGCTGGATTACCTCTCCAGCCCCTTGAAGCATTCTTGAATTCCCCTCTCTGTTTAAATTTGTTTGTTTGTTTGTTTTTGCTTTTTGGGTCACACCCAGCGATGCACAGAGGTTCCTCCTGGCTCATGCACTCAGGAATCACTTCTGGCTAGGGGACCATATGGGATGCTGGGAATCGAACCCAGGTAGGCCGCGTCCAAGGCAAACGCCCTACCCACTGTGCTATTGCTCCAGCCCTTACCCACTGTGCTATTGCTCCAGCCCTAATTTTTTTTTTTGCTTTTTGGGTCACACCTGGCGATGCACAAGGGTTACTCCTGGCTCTGCACTCAGGACTCACTCCTGGCATTGCTCGGGGGACCTTATGGGATGCTAGGGATTGAACCCAAGTCGGCTGCATACAAGACTAACACCCTACCCCCGCTGTGCTATCGCTCCAGCCCCTTAAATTTTTAAAAAATCTTTTGGATTTTAGGCCACACCTGACAATGCTCAGGGGTTAATCCTGACTCTGCACTCAGGAATGACTCCTGACGGGATTTGGGGGATCATATGGGGTGCTGGGGATTGAGCCTGGGGCAGCCACGTGCAAGGCAAGCAAGGTATAGCCTGTACTACCTCTCAAGCCCCTTGAAGCACTCTTTAATTCCCCTCTCTGTTTAAATTTGTTTTTGTTTGTTTTTTGCTTTTTGGGTCACACCCAGCGATGCACAGGGGTTGCTCCTGGCTCTGCACTCAGGAATTACTCCCGGTGGGGCTCAGGCGACCCTATGGGATGCTGGGGATGGAACCCAGGTCAAACCCAGGCCAAACGCTTACAAGAAAAAAAAAGCCCTCCCCACTGTACTTTCACTCCGGCCCCCTACCCCTCTATTTTTTTTAATTAAAAAAATTTTTTTTCTAAATTTTGGGCCACCCCCGGCGAGGCTGGGATTATTCCTGGCTCTGCTGTCAGGAATCACTCCTGGAGCTCAGGGCGGGCCTCTGGGATGCGGGGGACGGAACCCGTGTCGGCCACGTGCAAGGCAAGCGCCTTACCTTCGGTCCTATGCTCCGGCCCCCATGTCCCCCTTCTGGGGCTGCGAGGTGTCCTTTCAAATTACTTAACTGCCCGTTTGTGCCAAACGCCTCTGCTAGGGCCTGGCTCGCACCAGTCCAACCTGCCCCGACCCCTGGCGTGGGACTTGCGGGAGGCGCTCCCGGCTGCCCAGCCGCCGTCCCCGCACACGATGACAGGAGCCCAGAGTGGACAGTGGACGCCGGTGGCGGCCCCTGGGGTTGCGATCGGGGCGAGCGCGCCGCGGCCAGGGAAGGCGCGCGCCCGGCGGTAGGCGGGGCTCCCACAAGTAGGGGCGGAGCGTCCACCAATGGGCGGCGCGTCCTGCGTGTGGGCGGGGCCCCGGCGCACCAATGAGAGGCCGAGCCGGGGCGAGCCGCACGCGTGACGCTAGGTAGCGGGCCGCGGGGCTCCGGCCCGGGGAAGGCGCGCGCCCGACAGTGGGCGGGGCGTCCGCGGCGGAGGGGGCGGGGCGTCCACCAATAGGGGCGGCGCGGCCGGCGTGTGGGCGGGGCCCGAGGCGCCCGGTGCACCAATGAGAGGCCGAGCTGGCGCCAGCCGTGCGCGTGACGCTGCGTAGCGGGCCGCGGGGCTGGGGGCTGAGGGGCCGGCCCGGCGGCCGCTTTATCTTCGGCCGCGGCTGGGCCGGCCACCGGCTTTGCACCCTGCGACAGCCGCTCGGAGACCCCCGAGCGTGCTCCGTCGCTGCCCCCCGGACGGCTGCCCGCCTCTGCCTCCTCGCTGAGGTCCCCGCCGCCGCCCCCAGGTAACGCTCCGGCTCCGGACCCCCCATCTCCTGCTCAGGGCCCCCCCCAACGTCCAGCTGGGGGGGTGGCCGGCCTTGGGCCCGAGGGGCCGAGGACGCTGCCCGGGAGTCGGGAGAGACCCCGCGATCGTGGGTGGGAATTTGCAGGGGGGCTGGGGGAGGGTTTCAAAGTTCCCCTTGAAGATCGGTGGCTCCCCCAAGCCCCCCTCCTCCCAAATCCGGTGGCCTCTGTCTTAAGATTCAAGAAGTTGTGAATGAGGAGACATTTATTCCTTTAAAAAAATTAGAATTAAATTAAAAAAGCGACGCGAGGCGGGAGCAGGGCATGCATGCACGCCGGGACCCCGCGTGCGGGCTTTGCAGCGGGACCTGCGGGAAGGGGGTCGCGTCGGGTACCACATCCTGTGGCCTCTTCTCTCCGATGCAGGACAGCGTGCCAGCCACGGGAGTTAAGTTCTTTGCCAGCCTGGGCACGGGCGCGGAATTTTGCTCGCTGCCGTTTCTAGAGAGGTGGTTGATTTTTGCGGTTTTCCACTATTTAAAGTGCCTCTATGCGAGCCCCTTGCAAGGCTTGCACCCAGCGGTGCCCAGGGGGGACGGGGCTGCGCCCCTGGTTAAGCCCCCTCCCCTCCTGTCTCTCGGCCCACCCCGGGAGCCGCTTTGCGCGTGCTCTGGGCTGCAGGGTGGGTACCAGGCGCTTTCCAGGGTTATCATGTGAGCGAGCACGTGGCAGGGGCATCAGGGCTGAGAAAGCGCCAAGATCTCCCCATCCCTTGGGAGACAGTCCGAACAGAGGTCAGGGCCAGCTGCTGCCTCCCCCTGCCCCCCTCCCTGCTCTCTGGTCCCCCGCGGCATCCGCGGTTTTCTCCTCCCCTCCCCCTCTCCCCGTTGCTAGCTCCTGATCTCCAAGAAGGGGGAGTTTCTGCAGCTGGAAGGGACACGCACACCCGAGATGCCTCAAGTGTCCGCCTCGGTGCTGGGTGCTGCCAGCCTCCCGCCCTCTGTGCATCTCGGGGTGATGAGTTAAGTTCATCACACGCTTTTTCTTGAAGGCAGGCCAGCCTGTTCTAGTAGTAATCCTAGTAATCTCTCTCTTTTTTTTTTTTTTTTTTTTTTGCTTTTTGGGTCACACCCAGCGATGCACAGGGGTTACTCCTGGTTCATGCACTCAGGAATTACTCCTGGCTGTGGTGGGGGACCATATGGGATGCTGGGAATTAAACCTGGGTAAGCTGCATGCAAACCTGGGTAAGCTGCATGCAAACGCCCCACTCGCTGTGCTATCACTCCAGTCCCAGTAATCTCTTTTTGGGGGTTTGTTTTTGGATCAGTGCACAGAGCTTTACTTTTTTTTTTTTTTTTTGGCTTTTTGGGTCACACCCAGCAATGCACAGGGGTTATTCGCAGCTCTACACTCAGGAATTACTCAATCACTCCCGGCGGTGCTCGGGGGTACTCTATGGGATGCTGGGAATCGAACCTGAGTCAGCGGCATGCAAGGCAAATGCCCTCCCTGATGTGCTATCGCTCCAACCCCCAGAGCGGTTCTCTTGGTTCTGCCCTCAGGGTTCAGGGGACCCTATGGGGTGTTGGGGATCAAACCTGGGTCAGCTGCATGCAAGGCTGACACCCGACATGCTGTCCACTCCCGGCCCTATCCGATTAATCTCTTGATGACCCATCTGAGTGGGAAATATATAGAGAGGAGGGATTGTTTGCTTGAGAGTGTTTGGGGGTGGGGCAGGGAACAATTAACAGAGGTCTGTAAAATTCCTTTTCTTGATGAAATTTGCTTTTGGAATTTATGACTTAGGAGATAACGGATGATGAGATCACACAGATGTGAGCACTTTTACTGTTTGGTTTTGTGTGTGGTTGAGTGGAAGAAAAAAGTGGTTTTGGTTTGGGGGCCACACCCAGTTGTGATCTCTGAGCCAGTATCTTTAGCTAAATGACCTAATGCGGAGCTAGAGTGATAGCACAGCGGGTAGGGTGTTTGCAGGCAGCCGACCCGGGTTTGATTCCCAACATTGCATATGGTCCCCTGAGCACCACTAAAAGTAATTCCTGAGTGCAGAGCCAGGAGTAACTCCTGTGCATTGCCGGGTGTGATCCCTCCCAAATAGATAAATAAATAAATGACCTCATGAGCTCTTTTATAGATGGTTATTATATTTATTATTATTATTATTACTATTATTGGGGTGGAGCTATAGCACAGCAGTAGGGCGTTTTTGCCTTGCACACAGCCGGCCTGGCCGAGCCGGGTTCGATTCCTCTGCCCCTCTTGGAGAGCCCAGCAAGCTACCGAGAGAATCTCACCTTCACGGCAAAGCCTGGCAAGCTACCCGTGATGTATTCGATATGCCAAACACAGTAACAACAAAATCTCATGATGGAGACATTACTGGGCCCTTTCGAGCAAATCAATGAATAACGGGACCATGATTATTATTATTATTGGTGGGCTGGAGTGATAACACAGTGGGTAAGGGTGTTTGCCTTGCTTGCGGCTGACCCGGATTTGATTCTTCTGCCCCTCTTAGAGAGCCCGGCAAGCTACTGAGAGTATCTCGCCCACACGGGAGAGCCTGGTAAGCTCCCCGTGGCGTATTCGATATGCCAAACACAGTCACAACAAAATCTCATGATGGAGACATTACTGGGCCCTTTCGAGCAAATCAATGAACAATGGGAGGACAGTGCTACAGTGCTATTATTGGTATTTGGTTGGGGGGGGCTCATACCTGGTGGTACTCAAGGCTTACTTCTGGCTCTATGCTCGGGGTACCATATGGGATGCTGGGCATTGAACCGGGGTCGGTTGTATACAAGGCACTGCCCGCTGAATGATTGCTCCAGCCTCCTTTTCTTTCTCTCTCTCTCTCTTTCTTTCTTTCTTTCTTCCTTCCTTCCTTCCTTTCTTTCTTTCTTTCTTTCTGGGTCACATGGGGTGATGCTCAGGAGTTACTCCTGGTTCTGTGCTCAGGGATCACTCCTGGCGGTGTTTGGGGGATCGAACCCAGGTCCGCTGCCTGCAGGCAAACGCCCTCCCAACTCTGTTATCTGTATTATTGCTCCAAGCCTCTGATCTTTTTATCCCCTATCCTTCCCTTTTTATTGCTGCTTGCAGAGATATCACTCCCTGTGATCTCCATGCGAGCTGCATGCAGGCGGTGGTGCTGGGGGTTGAACTCAGAGCTTTAATTAAGCTTTCCAGGGTGGTACCACGAATGAGGCACTGGGAACCTCCCTCCACTTCATGCTTCTCCTCTGTTCCTGAGAATTTTGTAGGACTATGCCCGATGAGGCTGTTGGGGAGTGGGGGAGCCTTTGGGGGAGCCCCTGATGTTTCCGATGACGTATTGATCAGTCCTTCCTTCCCCCTCTGAGCTCAGAGCAGTGCCACTGTTGAAACGGATTAGGCTGTTAATGTTGATTTTTTTTTTTTCCTTTGAGGGTTGAGATCTGGGCTGTGCCCCTCCCAGTAGTGCTCAAGGCTGACTCCTGACTCTGCTCAGGACCACTCCTGGCGGGGCTCTGGGCACCCTATGGGATGGCGGGGATCAAACTCAAGTCGGTCATGTGCAAGGCAAATGCCCTCCCCGCTGTGCTATCGTTCCAGCCTCTATATTCTCTCTAGTTTGCTTTTGGTCACCTTGGTGGAATTGTTCACACTTGTCACATTCGTGGGCCAGTGTCTGTCACCTTTTCCCAGTCTCCCGCATCTTTCTGAATGCAAGACTGGGTCTCCAGCATGTCCCACAGTCACGGATGTGTTTTCCCCTCCCCTCCCAACCCCCACTTCCGCCCCTGCACCCAGGGCCTTGGAGCCCCTGGTCTTGTGACCCCTCCTTTCACTTCCTCAGCTCGTTGGGTGTCCCTCTCCGATTTAGCTCTTTATCCTTCCTGAAAGTGAACTGTACAAGTGGTGAAGGAACGCTGAGTCTCGGGTGTCCCCAAGTTGTGAAATAGCATGTGTCTCACTCCACAAGCCCCGCCCCACTCCTTTTTTGGGGGTGGTATTGGGGAAATGACTTCACTGCCAGTAAAAGAGACGCTTTGTTTCTTCCATGGGGGGTAGGGTCATGACTGAATGAGTCGCAGCCAGTGCCCAGTGACTGAGCTGGACTCTTGGTGTCCTTCCTGAGCCCAGACCTTCCCCAGCCTGTCTTGGCCATGGTCCCATCTTACTGGACTTCTGCCTCTAGTTGCCATGTGGGATAGCCCAGCCCTCCACAGGGAAAGCGAGGCTTGAAAGTCAACTCTGTTCCAGTCACTTCACTGGCCCACTTCACTGACCCTTCCTGGCCCTCTGTCCTTGGTGTCTGTGAAGATTCTTGCTACTCATTCATTCATTCAACTATTCTATCACCCATCCGTTCACTCAACCAATTATCCATTCATTCAACCACCCGTCCATCCATTCATCTATTTTCTTACTCAACTATCTGTCCATCCACTCATTCAACCATCCACCCATCCATTCATCCCTCCATCCACTCATTTAACCATCTACCCATCCATCCATTCATCCACTCATTCAACCATTTACCCATCCATACATCCCTCCATCCACTCATTCAACCATCCACCCATCCATCCATCCCTCCACCCACTCAACCATCCATCCACCCACCCACCCATCCCTCCATCCACTCATTCAACCATCTACGCATCCATCCATCCATCCATCCACTCATTCAACTACCCATCTATCCTCTCATTCAACCATCACCCATCCATCCATCCACTTATTCAACTATCCATCCATCCATTCATTCAGCATCTACTCATTCAACTATCCATCCACCCATTCATTCAACCATCCATCCATACATCCATACATCTACTCATCCAACCATCAGTCCAGTCATTCAACAAACCAACCATCTCAACCCTCCATCCAGTCATCCATCCATCCTTTTAACCAACCATCCACCCATTCGTCTACTCATTCAGCCATCAATCTAGTCATTCAATCAACCACCCACCCATCCATCCATCCATCCATCCATCAATCCATTTAACCACCCACCCAGCCACCCAGCCAGCCATCCAGCAAATGCATCCTGAATGCAGAATGTATTGGAGGCACAGGTTTAAGTAACGCCAATGGGCTGGAGCTCTGATAGAGCAGGTAGGGCACTCACCTTGCCTTGTGGCTAGAGTGAGAAGGGGTCAGGGGCCAGCAGAGTGCACATTGCACTGGGTGCGGGGGAGTGAGAATCCAGGCTGGCCCATGAACTGTCCTGAGGGAGGGTCCCAGGACTGGCTTAAGGGGCCCCATTCACCGGTCATCTCAGCCATGTCCGTGCGAGCTGGTGCTGGGAAGGCCTTCAGGGACGTGTCTGGATGTGTTTGGGAGACTCACAGAACTCGGGGATTGGCATCGGGGTGTGGGGATTGAGGGCATTCCTGAGCTTCATGGGGAATTTGGGGAGGGTCAGTGCTGTGACTGGGCTGGGGGCAAGTGGGGGCATGGAGGCCAATTTGGAGCAGACTGGAAGCTGTGAAGGGTGGGGAGGGACAGGCATCACTTCCTCAGGGAATGGGATGCAGGAGGGGTGTTCAGGGGCAGTGGCCTGGGGCAGGAGCACGAGCAGCTCATGCAACCCTGAGCAACACTAATGTGCCCTTCCCTGAACAAAATGTTTAAAGAAAAATGGGACAGCGGCCAGAGCCATAGCACAGCAGGGAGGGCGCTGGCCTGGCACATGGCCAACCCGGGTTCGATCCCCGGCATCCCGTCGGGTCCCCCAAGCACCGCCAGGAGTGATCCCTGAGTGCAGAGCTAGGAGTCAGCCCTGAGCATCACCAGGTGTGACCCAAAAAGCAAAATGAAAAGAACCCTTGCTTGGGGTCAGAGTGATAGCATAGCGGGAAGAGCGTTTGCCTTGCACGCGGCCGACTCGGGTTCGATCTCCGGCTTCCCATAGGGTCCCCTGAGCACCGCCAGGGGTGATTCCTGAGTGCAGAGCCGGGAGTCAGCCCTGAGCATCACCGGGTGTGGTTCCCAAATAAGAACAAGAAAAGTAGGGGGGGGGCTTGGTAGACAGGGGTGTGGGAAGCGGTCGTGTAGGGAGGATCCCACCGGGTGGCGTCTGGGGGCTACTCCTAGTGGCACCAGGGGTCAAACCGGAAGCTCCTGCATGCAGAGCGTGAGCCCCAAGCCCCGTGGCCTGGCTCTCTGGCCGAAGGTGCCTTGCTCGTGTTCTGCGCCCCCCTTTCCTGTCACGCCCCTGAGCTTCTTCTCTCCTTGCAGCATGAGCCAGGAGGACATGTCGCTCCGGAAGCGTCCAGCCCGGCCCGGGGAGGGTCCCGAAGACGCTGCAGACCCCAAGGCCACCAGCAAGGATGCCCAGGGGACGCCCGGAAATGGTGAGGCTTTCTGCAAAGCAAGTTGGGGACCCCGGGGCCCGGCCCTGTGTCCTTCTGTCACGGGTGGCTGCGCTGGCTCCTGGGGGATGGGCAGGGGGAGAGGACAGCCCAGGACACCAGCCCCTGTGCCCTGTGTGTTCCTGGGACCCTGGCAGAAACGGCTGCCGACTCAGGGCAGGTGGGGGTGAGCACTGGTGGCTGAAGGGGACAGATGACAGGACGGACAAGACACGAAGCTGTAGGACGCAGGAATAAACTCTCGTTGACTCCGGAAAGATGCTCTGGCTTATATATGTGTGTGTGTATATATATATATATATTTTTTTTTTGTCATGCCCGGCGATCCTCAGGGCTGACTCCTGGCTCTGCATTCAGGAATCCCTCCTGGCGGTGCTCAGGGGACCCTAGGGGATGCCGGGGATCGAACCCGGGTCGGCTGCGTGCAAGGCCAACGCCCTCCCTGCTGTGGTGTCGCTCCAGCCCCAAGCAAGTGTTCTTTTTATTTTGCTTTTTGGGTCACACCTGGTGATGCTCGGGGCTGACTCCTGCCTGACTCATGCACTCAGGAATTACTCCTGACGGTGCTCGAGGGACCCTATGGGATGCCGGGTATTGAACCTGGGTTGGCTGCATACAAGGCAAACGCCCTCCCCGCTGTGCTATCACTCCAGCTCCATGGATATATTTTATTGGTGGTTGTTTGGTCCACACTTAGCAGTGCTCAGGGCTGACTCCCAGCTCTGTGCTCAGGAATCACTCCTGGCGGGGCTCAGGGGACCTTATGCGATGCCGGGGATCGAACCTGGGTCAGCCACATGCCAGGCAAGTGCCCTCCCTGCTGTCCCGTCTTTCTGGGGTTTAGGCCACACCACCCCCTGGCCCCCCAGTATTTATGAATGCCCTGCTCGGGGCTGGGTTCCACAGCTGTGATTGTGACATGATATTTACCCTCATGGGGCATAAGTGAGCCTCTGCCAATGAATATAAGAATATTATCACAGATGGGGGCTGGAGCAGTAGCACAGCGGAGAGGGCGCTGGCCTGGCACGCCGCCGACCCGGGTTCGATCCTTGGCATCCCACAGGGTCCCCCGAGCACCGCCAGGAATGATTCCTGAGTGCAGAGCCAAGGGTGTGGCCCAAAAAGCAAAAAATAAATAAATAAAAAACATACTTATATATGTATTATTTGCATATGTGTTATTGATACATATTATTGTATATATATTGCATATATAATCACAGATACTGTAGGTGAGCTCCGAAGGAATGGCAGGAAAAAGATACTGATCGTTTGCAGATAGTCTGAATTCCCTCAGTCTGTATGTTGGGAGACTCGAACGTGAGGGACTTTTAGGGTTTTTTGTTTTGTTTTGTTTTTTGCTTTTTGGGTCCCACCCAGTGATGCTCAGGGCTGACTCCCTGCTCTGCACTCAGGAATCACTCCTGGCGGTGCTCAGGGGACCATGTGGGATGCCGGGGATTGAACCCGGGTCAGCAGCGTGCCAGGCCAGCGCCCTCCCCGCTGTGCTATCGCTCTAGCCCCAGGGTTTTTTTTATTTTCTCATGTCCCTTTGGGGTTGGAGCTGGTGCCCCCACAGGCTAAGTGGCCACTCCCCGGCTCTGCCCCGTACCCGCCTAGGTGGCTGCCCACAGGAACCCCTGGAGCCAAGGTCTGCGTGGGGCTTTGAGAAACCAACCAGCTTATCTTTCGTGTCTGGCGTTTCTTCTGCAATGACGTGTGCGTGGGCTTGATTGCGGCACACCGGGTCTGGGTCACAGACGGGGGTGAAGCGCCCGGGGACACTTGGCTGTGGGTGTCCCAAGGCTTCCGCCGGGCAGAAACAGTTCTTTGGCCTTTTCCTACCGAAATTTTCTCTAGAGATAACAGCAGCTGGGCCCCGGCCGAGCCTGTCTTGCTTCTGCGCTTCCCTCTTGAGAGTCCCTGATTCTGCAGGAAAATAAAAACAAAGGGTCTGGCTAGAAATCATAAATGCCACCGCTGAAGTTTGGCAGGGGGGGATGGGGGAAGGCCAGTACAAAGGGGAGGGCGCTTGCTTTGTGCAGAGCTGAACAGGGTCCAGTACCTCACGCGACGGTCCCCAGAGCACACAGCCAGGAGTAAGCCCTGAGCACAGTCAGCTGTGGGCCACGAATCCAAACCCATGGAAAGCTCTTTATATTAAGGAAATCTGTCCTTTGAGTGGGCTGGAGCGATAGCACAGCAGGTAGGGCGTTTGCCTTGCATGTAGCCAGCCCAGCTGAGCCGGGTTCGATTCTTCTGCCCCTCTCGGAGAGCCCGGCAAGCTACCGAGAGGATCTCGCCCGCATAGAAAAGTCTGGCAAGCTCCCCGTGACGTATTCAATATGCCAAACACAGTAACAACAAGTCTCACAATGGAGACGTTACTGGCGCCCACTCGAGCAAATCGATGAACAAAGGGAAGACAGTAGTACAGTACAGTGCATCTGGCTAGGCCTGGGGTGCTGTCCATCCCCAGCCTAGGAAGGGCTGCTGGGGAGAGGAGACACACCATAGTCAGCCTGCCAAGCGCATTTAAGGAGCTGCCCTTGGATGCAGAGTGAGGGCCCCTTTGATTCGCCTCAAAGCAAGGAATTTCCCAGCAAGCAACCTTTCCTGGCCTCACCTGGAGTTGTGGCCAAGGTACTAGTGTGTCCCCTTTGATTCTTCCCCAGGGGCGCTGGTAAGAGTTGGGTCGGGGGGAGTAGGGCCGAACAAACCCTGGTGGAATGCTCCAAGGAGTGGGGGCTTTTGTAATTGTCTGTAATTCTTGACCTGCTAGGAAGCTGGTGGCCTCTTTTACATCTTTGCTCCCTCCCCCTAAGCTCCTCCCCCTCCCAAGCTGTGCCCAGGAAGTCCAGCACTTGGGAACAAGTGCTTCCTGGTATCACAGGTCTTCTCTCAAAGCTGAGACAACCAGTGACTTCCAAGCGTCTTAGAGGAAGCTTCAGTGGGAAGGTGCGTTTGGTGGGAAAGCAGTTCTCATCCCTAGCATGGCCACGCAGGCCATTCTGGGCAGCACAGAGCAGCTGTTTGCTTCAGGACCACTGGAATGGGCGTTTCCCCCCAGGTGTGAGGGGGAAAGTCCTTTCAGGTTCCAGGTGGTAGGAAACTCCTTTCTCGGTACAGTGCCTCCAGCCTCCTGTGCCTCTGGTCTCAGACCACTGAACTGATCCAGGGACCCCTCTGCCTACAGGGAAGCATGTGGTTATTTTGACTTTGCCCCCAAGATGCAACCTAGGGCCCCAGCAGGAATAACCCATCTCAGCCTCTGCCTCACTCTTTCCAAAGTGAACCCGGTTCTGCTGGAGGAACAGCTCATCCGGTCCTTCCTTACTTCAATTCTCACAGGCCTGTGGGGGTTGGAAGGTCTCTGGATCATCGCTGGCCCCACACCTCAGGGAGGGCTGCCTGGGACTCAACATATAATCCCGTTCTAGGACACAGAGACCTGCTGCGCGTGGCCTCCCCAGCACTGAGTCCAGCGCTCTGTTTGCATGCAGGTGTGAGCAAGAGCAAAAGCAAAAGGCCTCAGTGGCAGCGGTTCTTTTGGATTCTCTTGTCTAGCGTGTACTGACAAAATGGTGACATTGACCAGTGCCCCAAGGGTCCTCAGGCAGGTCACTGGTGGAAAAAGCCTTCCCTGATTTGGGCTCCAGCCCCCTACAGCATTTTCTGGAACTGTGTTCTTGGTGACAGCACAGCCTTGGGCTTTTCTCAGAACCCAGGGCGGCTCTCTGACAGGCCATGGAAGGGTTATTCCCGTGTAGCAGTTTCTCAGTCCACACAGGTAGTTTCACTCTCAGGGAAGTAAACGTCTACTTAGCTCATAAAACACTGCCTGTGGGGGGCAGCTGCTCTCAGGCCAGTGGCAGAGTCCACTGCTAGCAGGATACTATTTCCCCTTGTGCTTGTTAGGTCCTAGGCCAGGCTCCCCTGATACCAGAAAGGAGCGTCTGAGATGGGACATGCGACAGAGACTGGGAACTGCTCTATAGAACTGCACTTTCTAAGGTGAGTTCAAAGGAGGGGGGCAGAAGGGTTGTAGAGGGGACACTGAGACTACGGTGAAGGGGAGTGGACACCGGTGGATGATGTGTGTTGGAATGCATGAAGCCCTCTCCGGACGTTATTGCATACCTCAAATAAAATATAAATAAATAAATTTTAAAAACAGAACATAGGTGCCTGGGCTTGCCCAGGAGAACATTCAAATTCGCTTACAAGAGAGAACTAAAAAATCAGAAAAATGTCCCAAGGTAACACAAAATAAAAACTGACCTCTTCTCAATTGCAGCTCTGCAAGAATGTTCTGGGTAAGTCTGGAGCAATAGCACTGGGGGCGGGCACTTGCCTTGCACACAGCAACCCAGCTTTGAGCCTCAGGTGCCTGGTTAAATGGTTTATTGTCTCTAAGAGTTCTGCAGTGGAGTTTTTTTATTTTGATCTGTATACTATGTCATCTGCAAAAAAGTGGCATTTTGGCTTTCTATTATCCAATTTGCAAAAGTTAATTCAAAGTTTATTAAAGGCCTCAAGATTAGACCAGAACACACAAAATACAATGAGGAAAATGTAGGCTGTTAGGGAGGCCTGTCCGTGTTTCCCAGAACTGGAAGCACAAGAAGTGACAGACTCCAGGAGAGTCAGAGATGAGAGACAGATTTATTGTCACTCACTCAAGTCCAAGAGACCTGGAACTCCAAATGTTTGCTCAGCAATCAGTTTATACCTAAGTTTCCATTTCATACCAGATACATCTTACCCCTTCCCAGAATCTAAGCATCTAGCCTATGTACAGAAGTGAATCGAGTGGTTGGTCCTCCTGTAACTTCTTGTTCTCAAAAATTAAGCTGTCAGCAGTTAGCGCTTGTCCTGTTTTTTTCGATTCCTATGGGTTAAGTCACTCCTGACCAAGCGGGAGGCAGGGAGGGGCATCCAGGCAGTTGGGCCTTCAGCTCCTCTGGGATTGGAACAGCCATTTGTACTTAGGCCAAGTCTTCAGAATATGGACCACAGAGTCATCTTAGTAGTTTGGGCCCAGAGGGAAAGACAACAAAAGCACAAATAAGAAAATAAGATGATGTCAAATTAATAAGGTTTTACATAGCAAAAGGAACCCAGGCTGAAATAGGAAAATACTATAATAAAAGGGAGGAAATATTTGTACACAATACATCAGAGAAAGGGTTAGTGTCTTATATATAAAGATACTAACTTTATATATAAAGCATTCACAATGCTGGAAAAAAAACCCCAAATATTGCTCAATCAAAAATGAGGGGACTTTGTTGGAGGGACTGGACACTCTGGTGGTGGGTCTGGTTTTGGAACTAGTAAGCAGAGAACTATCCTAAGGGGCTGGAGCAATAGCACAGCCGGTAGGGTGTTTGCCTTGCACACAGCCGACCTGGGTTTGATTCCCAGCATCCCATATGGTCCCCTGATCACCACTAGGGGTGGTTCCTGAGTGCAGAGCCAGGAATAACCCCTGTGCATCGCCAGGTGTGACCCAAAAAAGCAAAAGAAGAAAACAAAAACAAAAAAATCAATATTGTAAATTGTAATGCCTCGATTAAAATTAGGGGGTGGGAGAATGGCAAAAGAGATAAAAAAAAAGACACTTCTCTGAAGATGATATAGTTAGCCAATAGCCAATAGGCACTGCCACTTATTATCCCAGAATTTAAAATAAAAACAATAATAAGATATCATCTCCTGCAGTGGAAATGACATGTGTCAAGAAAGACCCAAAACAACCAGTGTTGGTGAGGATGTGGTGAAAAATGCACTCTCAGTTACAATTGATGGGAATGCTATATGATTTGGCTTCTATAGAAAATAGTATAGGCATCTCTCAAAAAAGTAATCTTCCTTATGACCCAATGATCCCATCTCTTGACATCTACCCCTAAAACCAAAAATGTTGATTTTTAAAAGGAATGTGCACACCTATGCCAATTGCAAAACTTAGTATACTAGCAAAACTTAGTATACTTAGGATATGAAAACAACCTATATGTAGTTTGAACATATGAATGACTGAAGAAGTTTTGATGTATATACATAATTTAATACTATGCAGCAAGCCACAAAAAAACATGAATTCATGCCCTTTGCTGCAAAATAATGAAATTACAAGGTATTGTGTTAGATGAAATAAGTTAGAAAGAGAAAAAAATATATACAAGTACAACGTATCCAGTTAATGATACTGATTCACTAAAATACTCTATAAATAAAACACACAAGTTTGTATCTTATACAGTGTCAAAGATAGTCTTTGTAGGAATTAAGAAAAAAAACTTCGGTAACAAAGTTTTTGCTGTGAATACCAATATTTGACCCTGCTATTTTATAATTTCAAAAGCCTATTCTATTTTAAAAGCATTTCAGGTATTTTTACCATTTTTAACTATTTCTCAATACAACCTTGTACTTTCATTAATTCTGGAAAGTCTCTTATATTCATTTCTAGACTCTCACAGATTATTATGCTTTTTATATAGCCAAAGTCATCCAACATAGGAAAGCATCATGAAAGTAAGGTAAAGGTAAAGGCCCTCCCGTTGATCATCGATTTGCTCGAGCGGGCCCAGTAACGTCTCCATTGGAGACTT
>JAOXYA010460226.1:0-17202 GCA_028565675.1 Sorex palustris
CTGGCCACCCTCAGGGTGCCCCATATCCTCAGCACTCACAGAGAAACCTGCCATCCACGTGGCTGAACCACTGGTGTCGGGCCACCCTGGGCGCCTCACCTGCAGCCTGCCAGGAGCCTGTGAAACAAGATTCCTCCAGTTCTCCTGGGCAGGAGAGATGCTTGGCCCCTCCCCACCCACCTCTGCAGAGCTCAGCCTCACCCTGGGACCCGGGGACCACGGCAAAAACCTCAGCTGTCAAGTGAAACTCCTGGGAACTCAGAGAACCACGGAGACGACCATCCGCCTCAATGTGTCCTGTGAGTGGGACCTGGCAGTGTCGGTCAGGGGGGTCCCAGAAACGGGGGTCCCAGGCAGTTGCGGTCCCAGAGGTGGGGGGCCTAAAGCACCATCTCTTTCACTTAGGGGCTCCAGCAGTGGGTTCCCGGGACTGGGGTGATGTGCAGAGGGACAGTGAGTGGGGATGTGGCTCCTGGGGCCCTGTGACTGGATCTGATCTCAGAGGGACATGTGTGGCGCTTCTCAGTTGTGTGAGGATTCACCCTGACCTCTCTTCTGACACTGCTCTCTGTACTCCAGATCCCCCACAGAACCTCACCACCCACATCTCCTTCGAAGCCGCCTCAGGTAGGAGGGACCCTGAGAGTGGGAGTGGGGGCGACCCCGGTGACCCAGCACCTCCTCCACCCCAGGGTGCCTCTCAGGGCTCTCCCTAAACCCCCATTTCACCATCTTCGCTCTGTAGACACCCAGGACCCTATTTCCCAAAGCCTGAGAGGCAGATGTGTGTATGTAGATGAGTGCATATATGTTTATGTGCATGTATATAAACTGTGCTGCATGTGTCATGTATGTGTCCATGCGTGTACATGTATTTCATATGTGAATGTGCACATACTGTGTATATGTGTGCATGTGTATTGCATATGTTTGCACATGCATGTGTGTACAGTGTGTGCACATGTGTGCATTAGTGTATGTATTATGCATGCATGTACAGTATGTGTGCATAGACAGTATATGTGTGTACATGTACTATGTGTGTATGTGTGTACAGTGTTATGTGTACATGGGCAGTGTGTGTATTTGTGCATTACTGCGTGTGCACATAGTTTATGCATGCACGTGTGTGCGTATGTATGCCTATGTGTTCACATGGTATGTCTTGGTACTCTCCATCAAACAGCCCAGGCATGTCCTACTGAGACACTGAACATCCTTTCAGACAGGACCCCCCACTTTTGGCCCTACCCAACCTTTGTGGGTGCAAAGTCTCAGCTGAGGCAGAGTGAGGAGAGGAGAGCAGGAGGAGCCCTGACCCGGATTCTCCTGCCTTACCTCTCTCCTCCTCTCCCCAAAGTCCTGAAGATCAAGAAATCCACCTCAGCCCTATCAGTTCTGGGGGGCCAGACGGTGTGGCTGCTCTGTGGAGCTGACAGCAACCCCCCTGCAGAGCTGAGCTGGTTTCCCAGGTCCCCAGGCCTGAATGCCACCACCCTCTCCACCAACACGGCCAAGCTGGAGCTGAGGCTTCCAGAGACCACAGAAGATGCGGACTTCAACTGCCATGCTCAGAACCCTCTGGGCTCCCGGAACGTCTCTCTCAGGCTGTCTGTGCTCTGTGAGTGGGGTGGGGGAGGGATGGGGTGGGAGTGACACCTGGGTCCTGGGGAGGGGCCGCGCACCTGACGCTCCTCCTCCCTCCCACAGCCCCTCTGCAGCTGCTGGGCCCCTCCTGCTCCTGGGAGGCCCAGGACCTGCGATGTAGCTGCTCCTCCCGCGCCCGGCCCGCCCCTGCCCTGAGCTGGTGGCTGGATCAGCGACTGCTGCCGGAGAACCGCAGCAACGCCTCCTTCCAGGTCACCTCCAACACCGAGGAATACTGGGCCAACAGCTCCCTGAGCCTCCGGAAGGGGTTCGGCGCCGGCCTCCCGGTCCGTTGCGAGGCCCGGAATGCCCAAGAGATGCAGAGCGCCTGGGTCCTGCTGCAACCAGGTCGGGGCGGGGCGGGGCGGAGAGAGGCAGGGCAGGGCGTGTACGTCTAGAGAAGGTAGAGGCGGGGCCTAGCGGCGGAGCCCAATGGGTGTAACCGACGTGGGCGGGGCGGGGCGTCACCGTCCGTCCGGAAGATGGAGCCGGGTCGAGGGGCGGAGCCCAGTTAGTGGATGTGGCCTACGGGGCGAGGCAGGGCGGGGCGTCACCGTCCATCCGGAAGAAGGTGGAGCCGGGCCCGAGGGTCGGAGCCTGGGGGGAGTGTGGCCGACGGGGCGGGGCGTATCGGTCCGGTGAAGGTGGAGCACGGCCGAGGGGCGGGGCCTGGAGGCGGAGGCCGACGGATGCGCAGGCGCCTTAGCGGAGGTGGGGCGGTGGCGAGGTTCTGTGCGTCTCTCTGCAGGCAAGCCCGAGGCTCAGTCTGCAGTGGTTACCCCGATTCTCGGAGCTGCCGGTGTCCTGGCCCTGCTGTCCCTCTGCTTGTGCCTTGTGTCTGTCGCCTGCGTGTAAGCACATCCAGGGTGGCTCATGGAGCGGAGCGGTGGGGAGAGCGGGGCAGCCCCAGTCCTGGCGGGCAGCGCCCAGCGGGCCGGGTCTAAGTGGGGGTCTCGGAGAGCCAGCCCTGATGGCGTCACTCGATCCGCTTCTCCTGTGTGCGAGTCTCGGCACCATTGTGTCCACTCCCCAGTTCTCTCTCCTGAGCCCCAGATCTAAAGGAAGTGTCCCGCCCCTTCTGGACCACCGTGCCCCCATCCCGAGCCCACCACGGAGCCACTGCCCGTCCCCCTTGACGGATTGCGCCATCTGTGCGCGGTGATGCACTTCTTCCAGTAGCATGGCGGGGGTTTTCTTTTCTCACCCTCTTTTCGGTTTGGGGGCCACATCCAGCGATGTGGCTCCTGGCTCTGTGCTCAGGGCCACTCCCGGCGGGGCACAGCGTTGCCAGGGATCAGACCGTTCAAGGTCAACACCCTCCCCACTGCCCTGTCTCTCCAGCCTCACCTGGTATTTTTATTTCTACCTGTGGCATATGTCAGGATTTCTTTAGCATCTCCGAATTGCGTGTTCCTTTGGAGCACATTTCGCCTGTCCCTTTCACCCATGCTTGGGATCTTCCCACTATTTTTTATGGGGGGGGGGGAGGAGAGGCACACCCAGCAGTGTCCAGGGGCTATTCCCGGCTCTGTACTCAGGGATCCACCTGGGTCAGCCATGTGCAAGGTGAATAAGTGCCTTGTCCCTGTCCTCTCTCTCCTGTGTGACTGCCATGACTGGCAGGGCAGTTGTCTAGGCCTGTCACAAGTGTCCTGGTGACAAGTTGCCGCCGTAGACAGCTCTGTGCTCCTGGAGGACAGTGCTGGCTCCAGCCTGGCTCCAGTCACCTGGTCAATGAGCAGAGCAGTAGCTGCCCCCTTTTGCACACCTGGGCCAACAGAATAATTTTCTCCCTAGGGTGAGAGCTCGCAGGAATGTGGTCAGTGCAGGATCAGGGGCCGTGGCCAATGAGGACCCCGTCATGGACTCTGTGGCCTGGGTGAGTGCGGGCATTGTTCCCACACAGAGGGCAGCCAGGGTGCCCAGGCACTCGGCCTACACTGAGCATTTCTTCCCCCACACCTCCCTGCTTCACCCACTTTAAATTCCCACTGCGTCCACTTCCTCCCCCGGCATCAGAGGTCAGCCTCCCTCCTCCTCCCTGCTGACCCCAGAGCCCACCTTCACATCTCTCCAAATCTTCTGCTGTCCTGCCATGTCTGGGCTTCACCGTGCCACAGCTCCCAGGCATTTTTCTTGGTCCAACCAGGCCATGAGTGTCTGTACATTGCTCCTCCCTGTCCCCCCTTCTCCCAGCAGTCATATGTCTTGACCTTTTGGCTCCAGTGTCATTTTCCATTCTTCCAGGCCCCCTTCTCATCTCTCTCCTTGCCCATCGCTCCCCACTAGAATGTCCTTGTCGCTTGTGCCCATCCCTGTCCCAAATCTGTGACACTTTCCCTTATCTGGTTCTCTCACCTGCCTGCCTTGTGAAGTCCCTTGAGAGCAGGGGCCGTGACTGTCACTCACTCTGTCACTCCATCCGCTGGCCAGCATCTTGCTCTTCCATCTCTGTGCAAGTGAGTCGTAGAGAAAAGGATTCTCCAAACTGCTGGGTCTGCTAAGCAATTGCTCCTGCCATGTTCACTCTTATGCTCATTTTATTCATCAGCCTTGACCCCACTACCCCAAGTTCTGACTTAAGACACCAAACATTGGTGATGGCCAACCCTGCCCTTGTTGACCCCTGGCCACTGAGGACTACCTGCTCCGGATCTTCTGCCATGAGTCACGGACATGCTTGCCTGAAATAGACCGCTGACTTCATTGCTGCTTCTCTGCCAGAGTGCCCCTTCTGAGCCTGCCCCATGTCTTTTCCTGGACTGTCTTAGTAGGCTCAGCTTGTACTGAGGGACATTTGAGGAATTTGCTGTTTTGAACATTCTTACCCTGCCCTGTGGTATTCATGCAATTTTTGTCCTTTAGCATTTCTTCAGAACCTACTTACCTAATGACCAGACCATGGGCAGTGTGACTGTCCATAAGACAACATCATGACCAGCAGCTTTCCAAATCCCTTGCATTCATTTATTCATATCCCCATCTATACCTATCAGAGTTTGATAATCAGTCATTTTCCTGTTTTTTTTGTTTGTTTAGTTGATTTGGGGGCCAACATGGCAGTGTTCTGGGCTTGCTCCTGGCTGTGTTCAGGGATCATTCCTGGTGGGGATCAGGGTGGTGCGGGGAATCAGACTTGGGGCAAGTGCCCGCTCCACTGTCCTGTCCTTCTGACTCCCCAGTCATCTGGTACGTAGGTTTCTCTATTTTTTCCCCTGGCCCTCCCCTACAGTGTCGTTGGTTGGTTTAAACAGGGATAAAGATCCTGACATCATTATTTGCCTCTGACCGTCTCTTCCATAAAACACCTGGTCACATCCAACTCCTGTTTCCCATTCTGGTGTTCAACTTTCCCTAATGAATTTTTTGGCAAGTTTTACACATTTTAGCACTAGTTTTTCTGGTTATATGCCGAGTACATGTTTTCTACCCATGGTTATCTTGTCTCCATTTTATTTTTTAAAGGGGGCCTCTGGCGAAAATAAGTTCTGTTCTATGACAACCATTTTTACCACTTTTCATTCTTTATCCATGCCTTAAGGGTCTTATACAAGAAAGTTGTTCTTGTTCTAGCGGGGAAGGCTTTTTAAGTTTAATGTCTCATCTCTGTGGCCTCTGTTCTATTCCAGAGGTCAATTTTTTTTTGTCTCCATTCCTACTCCAGGACCATAGGATTGAAAAATAAGTCCTGGTTGCTGATCAAGCAAGACCTCACCCTGAAACTCTTTCAGAATCTTCCATCTTGGCCCTTCACTGTTCTTTGTAGAGTTAGAATAAGTTTTTTTTCCAGTTCCCAAAACTGTTCCTGTCACTGTCTTTTAAACATTTCAATTAACCTTTTGGGGCTTGGGGGGTGGGTCACACCCAGAGATGCTCAGGACTTATTCCTGGCTCTGCACTCAAGAATCAGTCCTGGCAGGCTTGGGGAACCATAAGGGATGTCGAGGATCAAACCAGGTCACTGCATGCAAGGCAAATATTCTACTTTCTGTACTAGTGCAGGTCCCCATCCTGTCGCTGTTCTCTTTTTTTTTCCAATGTCTTCCACAATGTCAGCTTCTCATGCTGCCAGCTGTCTTCGTACACCTTTAGGTGCAGAATGAGTGAAACACAGTTACATTCTAACTAAGCTGATATTTTTTCATCTTGCTAACTTGCTTGTAGACTTCAAAGCATCCTCACCCCTTTGCTGCCTGTACGGGTGAGAGAGCTGCCTGCCTTGTGCATGGCTGACTCAGGCTCAACCCCTTGCAATTTGATAAGCCTGATTCCCAATGCCCAGCACCCCATATGGTCCCCTGAGCACCACCACCCAAGACTAGTGGGTGTGGTTCACAGAGATCCTACCAATTGAGACTTCTGTGTTTTGGTTTAGTTTATTGAGCCAGTTGGCTTCTCTGTTACTCTCCCATCTAGCTTGGCAGTGCTCTTACTAGGATGTCAGTGCTGTGGAGTTGGAGATGTTGCTGGTCCCTGAACTCTAGGACCTATAGAACTGGGCCGAACAGATGAGTTTACATGGCGGCGACTGTGGGGTGTGGCTGTGGCTGCCAGGGCATCTGAGAGTACTGGGGGGCACGGCTGCCACCCACACTGCTTCCTGGGTATTTCTAATCTGAGCTGTATCTTCTCTTCTGTCCGCCAACATCCTCTCTCTTTCCATATATGGCAAGTAAACGGATGCATGTTCTAATTTCCTCTTTTTGGAAAGGAAAACACACCTGTTTCTTTACTGTCATTTCATCTTGTTCAGGTCTAATAGGAGGAACCTCTACATCGCTCTGCTTTCTTTTTTGGATGGTGTGAGAAAGTATTTTTTGTTTTGGGGGGCCATATCTGGTGATACTCAGGGGTTACATCTTGTTCTATACCCAGGACTCACTCCTGATGATGCTTTGGGGACCATAAGGGATGCTGGGGATTAAACCTGGGTTGGCTTCATTCAAGACAAATGCCCTACATGCCGTGCTATCACTCTGGCCCCTGTAAGACCAATTTCGACCATCCTGGAACTCTTTTCTTCTTTGGAAGGTGGTGGGGGGGTAACACCCAGAAGTGCTCAGGGATGACTCCTGGGTCTGTGTTCAAGGATCTCTCTGGTGCTTTGTGGACCATATGGAGTACTGGGGGTTGAGCTGGGGTCAGCCACCTGCAAAGCCAGTGACTACCCAGCTGTGCTACCTTTCCAACTCCTTTGAAATCTACTATTTGGAGGCTAATGTTGCTTCTGACATATTTTACCCCATAGTGTGATGGGGTGAGTGGCAGGTGGGGAGAGGGCGGGAACCACTCTGCACAGTGACTGGATGGTGTCTGTGAGGTCCCATGGCTCCTGCTCTGTCTCTGTATTCTGGGTCCTGCACCCAAGGTCTAAACTGCCATCTCTGGTCTGCTTTCTGCACCAAATTAGTTCATAAATGTACCAAAGTGTGCTGGCTCCCTTTTCACCCTGTCCCCCGTGTGTCAGCTGCTGGCCAGGGCCCATGGCTGCATTCTGTTAATTGTCCTCTCATCCAATTCCTGCCGTGTGGGGTGGGGGTGACCACAGGTGAGTTCCTTCACCTCTCCATCCTGGCTGTTTCCCGTGTCTGTAAAGTGGGGACCACGTGGGTGTCCGTCATACTGGGCTGTGGCTTGGGGAAGGGTAAAATCCCATTTATTCATCCCAGATGTGGTCCAATCAGCAGCCCTGGTTAGGAGAGAGAAGTTGCTTTTGGGGGGAACGTGTGCAGAACAGGAAGACGAGTTATTAACTGTCCCGCCAGACTCACTTCATTGGGGGGCCTGGGAGCCTTTACTTCTCTCTCATCCCCTTGTCACCCCAATACAGGGCTCCAGGACAAAGCACTGGCCAGATAGCCCCCCAGACCAGATGTGCCCTGAACCAGGAGAGGCACAGGAACTCCACTACGCCAATCTCAGTTTCCATGAGAGGGAGGTGAGGGAGCCTCAGGACCGCGAGGGCTCCGAGCGCACTGAGTACTCCGAGATCAAGACCAGCAAGTGATGGTCAGGACTCCGTGCTGATGCCTGCCTGGCCTCTGGGCTGCTCATGCTCGGCTCCTAGGGGTTGCCCCCAGTGGGCCCAAACACAGCACTGGCCTCAGACCAGGGTCCCTGCAGGCCCCAGCCCTGCCCAGCAGTGACTGCTCTATCCCTCAGTTCCCCTTCCTGAGACCCAGCATTGACACAGTGACTTTGAAGGCTGTTGGTGCCATGGAAGAATCAAGTGGAGACAGCGCTGGTGGCATGGTCTCCTTCCTCCAACAGAAAGACCTTGCCAGCAAGTCCCCTGAGACGCGGGTGACCCAGGGTCTGAGCATGTGTGGGCATTGTTCTCTTTCCCGGATCCTGCGAGGAACAAGACTGGCCCCTCTGCGGACTTCTGGTTCCCCAGCTAGAGATCCTCTGCTCTCTAGGTGTTCCAATCCTTCTCAGCTGTCGACTGAGTACATCCTTTCACCAGGTCACCTCTGGCCCTTCCGTTTGTCACCCGTGGACACTGATAGTTGATGCGGACCCTCCTGAGGGCCCTGGCACATTGACCAGGACAATGCGGAGTAGCAGGCCCCGGCTTGTGTTCCCGTGACCCCGCTGCTTTTGACACTCCTCTGCAAGCAGCCCTTCCCCTCATTAAACCTTTGCTGCACTGACTTGGCAATTGGAGATGCCTCCCTCAGAGACTTTCAGCAGGGTCCCACCTTTGTTTTCCTTTGGGGGGGCAGGAGGTGGGAATTTTGGGCTATGCCTGGTGATGTCCAGGGGTCACTCCTGGGCTGTGCAGTGGTGGCCACTTGTGAGCCAGATGCTTAACTCTCACACTATCTTTGCAGTACTGGTTCACACCATCTCACCCTTCAAAACTGAGTTCCTGGACAAATTTGGGTTAAGGGCCAGTTTGATGACACAGTCGAGAGGATACTTGTTTGCACATAGCTGACCCGGATGGAATCCTGGCATCCCATGTGTTCCCCAGAGTCTGCCAGGAGTGATCCTTGAGTGCAGATCCAGGAGTAACCCCTGAATACCACCAGGTGTGGTCCAATAACAAAATACAAAGTAAACAAACAAAAATTTGGGCTAAGGGTATACTGAAGAAATGATGTCCTTAAGTTGAAGTCATTTGAGGCTTTTTTTTAAAGGAAATAACTAAGAGGCTGGAGAGATAGTACAGTGGGGAGTGAGCTTGTCTTGCACATAGATGACTTGGGTTCAACCCCCAGCATCCCATAGGGTCCCCTCTGCCCGCAACGGGACTGATCCCGAAGTCAGAACTAGGAGTAAGCCTGAGCACCACCGTGTGTGACAAAAAAAAATAAAAAACAACAGCAGCAATACACACACACACACATATATCACTAAAATAAAAGCAGCACAGTTGTGTCAGATACGCCGTGTTAGCTCACTAGGGCGAATGTTTCTGAGACTCCATTTAGAGATACACATTGGCAGCTTCAGAGCTAAATCCAGGATCCTCAAACTTCAGACTTCAGAAAACCCCAAGTGACCTGGAGAAAATACCCTGCTTTTTCTTTTCCTGTGCCCTGTTCCCTGCTCTTATTTTTTTTTCTTTTTGGGGTGCTACACCTGGTTGTGCTCATGAATGACTCCTGTCTCTGTGCTCAGGGATCCTCCTGGCAGAGATTAGGTGCTCGTCATCCAACTGGGATCAGTTGCCTGCAAGGCAAGCACCTCACCTGCTGTCCTATCTCTCAGCGCTCTTAACATTTTAAATCACCAGTAAAGAACTGACCCATGAAAACCTACCCTCCTTGAATCCAGTACAGGAAGAATGCTAATGCCAGCTGGTGCAAACCAGCATAATGACTACTGCATCAGAGGAAGTGTCTGTGGGACCCAGGTGAGTCCCCAAGGCATTCTAGCCAACAGTATCACAGCAGTAGGCTGGGACCCACACAGAACCAGCCCCAAAACCCAAACACACCGAGAGGGCTCTGCAAGTAGCTGGAAGATGGTGCTGGGGGCTCAACCTGGGAGACTCTGGGTCCCATTACAGTTCCCCTTATTTGGAAGGTTGCTCTCTCCTCCTGCTTTCTGCTGCCATCATCTTCCTGGACTGTTGTAGACAGAAAACCCAGGCAGAGCACATCAACTACTCCTCTGGTTTCCTTTGGAAGCTGACATAGCTTCCTTTGGAACTGTGCATTCTTGGTGGTGGTGGTGGTGGTGGTGGTGGTGGTGGTGGTGGCTGGGTTGTGTGTGACAGCCCCAGCCTCTGAGTCAACAGTGCATCAGCAATGCAGGACCCCCTTCAGGTGCCTGTGGCCTCCCTGAATCTCAGCCTTCCAGTGTTAAAAGAGAATCACTAACAACTCTTTTTTGGATTAGCTGGGACGATTAAATGGGCAGATACAGAGGAAGACACAGCCAGGAATCTGGTAGGCCTTCATAGAACTTCGTCCCTTCCTAATCTCTTACCTAAACGAGCGACTCCAGCGCAGGTCTCCCACTGAAAGTGTGGTGTGGACCTTCAGCAGCAACATACCCTGGGTTCTCAGAACACAACCTAGATCTCACAATCTTCACTTGCAACTGTGAATTCCAAAGAACTCTGGGAAACCAAAAGGATGAGGGGGAAAGGAGAGATCAGTCCAACCCATTCTTACCTCCTGCTCCTCTCCTTCCCACGGGTATCCTAACCTTTTAGGGGGGTTCTGTCCTTTTATTTTTTTTATTTATTTTGTTTGTTTTTTAGTTTTTGGGTCACACCAGGCAAAGCTCAGGGTTACTTCTGGCTCTGCATTCAGAAATCACTCCCGGCAATTACCATCTGAGATGTCAGGAGAGACCAGTGCCCTCCTCACTGTACTATTGCTCCATCCTGGCGGGGGGGGGGGGCGGGCAGTCTTTTTGAAGAGACTGGGACTGGGACAGAAGTCACTGGACCATCACTTCGTGCTGTTCTACTTTGTGCCCCGGCCACTTGCCAGCACCACGGACAGCGCCGAGGACTTTGCGCCCCCTGGAGGCAGCAATGGGACCTGCAAGAGGGCCGGGGACAGTGCAGGTGACCCTGAGAAGAAGGTGTGAAAGTGAATAACAGGGAGGAGGCCAGAGAGAGAGTACAGCGGGTAGGACACTTGCCTTGAATACGGCTGTCCAGGATTCAATCCCTGGGACCCCATAGAGTCCCCTGTGTACACCAGAAGTCAGTACTGAGCAGGGGTCAGCCCTAAGCAGCCAGGTGTGATCCCAAAACAAAATCCTACCGGAACCTTCCAGTTCTATAAGGTCCAGCTCAGCCCAGCATTGACCCCTACAGTTCCCCTGAGCAGCGGATCATTCTCCGACATCGCCCTCACTGTCCTCAAGAGGGCAGGCTTCACCGTACAATATTCAAGAGAGTGGAATTTACTACAAAAGTACCAAAAATACAGAAAACAAGCAACAGGGGCCCGTTTCAACCAGAAAAACGCCGTCACCCGGTGGTCCCCAACCCCATGCACCAACTCACACGACCCCCTTCCGCATCCCCCTTATCTCTCTCTCGGATGCATCGTTCACTGCACACATACCCCATCCTTCGCCCCCCCCCACTACGCTCAACACTCACCCCCAAGCTGATTTAATCTCTCTGACCCCCAAAACTCTCCATCACTGACGTTCGAAATCGTTTGAGAATCCAGCAATCCGGGTCAGAAGCAGCTGACAACTAAAGTGCATTGCTTCCTCCAATCTTTAGAAACGATTGGGGTTTCATGAAATAGATTGGCGTTTCTGAGTCGGCCACCGAGATATACGCATGCGCACTAGGACATTTGCAGCCACAGTTTGCCAGTAGCTATCATGGCGACCTTATAACTGCATAAGCGGCCGTCATTGCTCCGCCTAGTAGGGTAACAATGGAGGCCGCCATCTTCACATAACCCGTTCCGTACAGTGAAGGAATGTTACTTGCAAAGGCAGAGTCAAGTTTCAGGGTTAACCTAAAACTGCGAGAGACTTATTCCATATACGTCTTTGGGGAGATGCGTCACAAGGATGTAAGACGTTACCCAAAGGAGCAAGAGCCTGAGAGTGAATAAGAGAGGGAAAAGTGTGGCTGGAGAGATAGTACAGCTGGTAAATCACTTGTCCTGCACGTGGTTGACCCAGGTTCAATTCCCAGCATCTCCTATGGTCCCTTGAACACCGCCAGGTGTAATTCCTGAGCGCAGATCCAGGCATAACCCCAGATGTGATCCAAAAACAGAGAGAGAGAGAGAGAGAGAGAGAGAGAGAGAGAGAGAGAGAGAGAGAGGAGACAGGCAGCCACAGCCATCACCCTGTCCTCTTTGTTGACTCCTTTCTTGACTAAATGAAGGATCCTTGACCTTCTTGACCCCAAAAGAGGCCAGAAGATTCTGAGTTTATGCCCCTCTGTAGAACAGGGAGTGACCTGAGCTCAGTTACAGCACCACAGACAGCGCCAGCTCCAGGCTGGTTCCTAGAGTGGAGAGTAGATGGCGCACTTAGGTAGGTGGGTAAACAGCCTGCAGCACAAAGCTGAAGGAGTCCAGGGAGCAGGATCTGACTCATCGTGATTGTGTCTTTCCAACCTCTCTCGTCTGTGTGGGGTGTACAGGCAAGGATTCTTTTTGAGGGGGCCCAGATCACACCTGGCAGTGCTCAGGGCTCATTCTGGGCCTTGCATTCAGGGATCACTCCTGGCTGTGCTCAGGAACCATATGCAGTTCTGGGGATTGAACCCAATTAGCGGTGGGCAAAGCAAGTGCCCTACCTACTGTACTATCACAAGCACCGCCGGAGTGATCCCTGAGCACAGAGCTAGAGTAACTTATGAGCATCTCTGGCTGTGCCCAGAAACTAAGTTTAGGTGTGGGGAATAGAAAAGGAGCCATTAAAGGAGAGGAGGAGGGGCCTGAGAGTTAAAAGGGGGGTAAAGGGGTTTGACTGGCTCCCTAGGATCTTGGTACAAGTCTCCCGAACTGCTCTGAGCACTGCCAGGGGTCACTCCTGAGCATTGTGGCCCGGAATAGATCCTGAGCATTGTTTCCCTCCCCGCCCCCCCCCCAAAAAAAAGAAGAGGGAAAGAAAAGAAAGAGAGAAAGGAAAGAAAGAAACATGGGGAAGGGAGGAAGAAAGACACAGAGGGGGAAGGAAGATGTTTCTCGAGACTGCAGCAAGATGGTTTGGGAGACATGAGTCCACTGTAGGGCACTTGCTTTGCATATGACCACCCTGAGTTTGATCTCTGGCGATGCATAGGGTCCCCTGAACCTGCTAGGAGTGATCCTTGACTGCAAAGCCAAGAGTAAGGCCTAAGCTCAGCAGGATGTGGTCCAAAAACCAAATAAAGCTCCTTCTTGGACCACCCCTAATATTGCCGTGGTTGATCGTGGATCTGGACCTTGTGGGTGAAGATTCCACCCAGCTCCATGGTTCACACTGGGAGGGAGTCTCCTAGCCTGAGGGGTGATCCAACAACGCCCAGGGACTGCCTGAGGAGCACTTCGGGGCTTTTCTGTTTTGCCCCTACGTGGTGAGTTCTGGAGACAAACATCAGCTCAGAAACCTGTGTCAGCAGCCAGAACCAACCCCCAGGGGACAAGGGATGAAGACTGAGTGCTGGAGGGGTGCAGCATCTCAGGAGGAAGTTCTTACTGAGGGGGGCCAGTCCCCTGTCCTCAGCATCCGTTGGGCAGTTCTGGCATGTCAAGACAGGAAAGGGGTCTAGAGACATAGTACAGCGGATATGGTGCATCCTGGCACATGGCTGACCCAGGTTCAATCCTTGGCATCATCCCATAGGGCCCCCTGATCCCCCACCAGAAGTGATCGCTGAGCACAGAGTCAGGAGTCAGCCCTGAGAACTGCAAAGTGTGCCCCCCCCACACACACACACACAAAACAAGCAAACAGAAAGAGCTGAAAGGGCTGGTGCACAGGCTTGTATATGAGGCCTAAATTTCATCCCCTGCACCTCATGGTCCCTTCAGCACCATAAGGGGTGGCTCTGGGGACTCCCGAGCACCAGCAGACCTGAGAAGCACCTCATCATGGACTGCGCCCAGAACCAAGTGGCAGTTGCTGAAAATCAGCGAGTGCAGGTGTGGCCCACGGCTCTTCCTGAGCATTGCTTGGGCATCTGCCCCCAGAAAGACTGGCCGAGGCCACACCCCATTCCCCCTGCTGCCCCCCCCCCCGCCTACTACAACTGCCTCCACCAGGAACCCCCATCAAAGGGTGGGTTGTGAACTTTCATTTCTGCTTTCCCCAGAGTCCACGTGCAGGGGAAGCCACAGACCCAGTCCCTAATGATAGCCACCCCCAGGGGACTCAGAAGGGTGGCAGGCACCCTGGGCGTGGCAAAGAGGCAGCGCTAGGACCAGTTCCCCAGGGCTTCTCCAATCAGAAGTCCCTCTCGTGACTAGGTTCCCCAGATCCTCAGCGTCCCCAAATCCCCCATCACTTCCCTCTGCCCTTCTCAGAGACAGGTTGGGTGCTGGGGCGTGAAGCTGCCTGACTCCAGCGTTGGTGACCCTGCCCTGGGCTCTCCTGGGACAAAGCTGAGATGGTCCTGCTGCTGCTCCTGGCCATGCTGTGGGGTGGTGAGTGGCCGGGGCCAGGGACAGGGGGCCCTGGGGGTGGGGGCTGAGCTGAACCTCCATCTCCTCTTAGGGTCACAGGCTCAGAGCCCAAAGTATAAGCTGGACATGCAGGCAGATGTGAAGCTACAGAAGGGCCTGTGTGCATTTTTGCCCTGCACTATCACCTACCCCAAAGATGGCTGGGACGAGGAGACCACAGCTTGTGGCTACTGGTACCGAGAGGGGCCCCCAAAGAGTCCTATTCTCGTGGCTACCAACTGCCAGCCTGAAAAGGTGCATCAGAGCACCAAAGGGCGGTTCCAGCTTCTGGGCGAGCCCAGTGACTGGAGCTGCTCCTTGCTCATCAAGGACGTCCAGGAAAGTGACTGGGGTGTGTATCACTTCCGTGTGGAGAGGGGCCGCATAGTGCGCTTCAATTACATGAACTACAAGCTCCTCCTGCAAGTGACCGGTATGGAGGGGCAGGGCCTCCCCAGGGGCCACCCAGGTGTTCCCCAACTGGTGCTAGCGGCTAGGATGCCCCCCCTTCTCAGATCTGACCCAGAAGCCCGACATCTACATCCTTGAGCCCCTGTGGCCGGGACGTCGGGGGACCGTCATCTGTGTGTTCAACGCGACCTCTGAGAAGTGTCCAGCCCCCACCTTCTCCTGGGAGGGGGCTGCCGTCTCCTCGAGGAGGACCCAAGCCAGCACCCACATGTCCTCGGTGCTCACGCTCGAACCCAGACCCCAGGACCGCAGCATCGACCTCACCTGCCGTGTGCGCTTCGCCCCAAGCGGCGTGAGTGCAGAGAGGACCCAGCAACTGGAAGTGGCCTGTGAGAAGCTGGCGGGCCGCGGGACTGCGTGGAGGGGAAAGGGGATGTGGTGCAGAGCCAGGCGGGGTGTGGGAGGACCGCGCTGTCCAAGCGTGCCCCCATCACTGGCTGCGGGGAGCCCCGCGTGCCTCTCCCAAGCCACCTTCCTGCTTACAGATTCCCCCAAAGACCTGGTCATCAGCGTTTCTCAGGCGGAAGGGGCAGGTACGGCACCAGGCTTCCCTCGGGGGGGGGGGGGCGGGCGTGGAGGGGGAGGGGAAGGCGCTCGGGAAGCTCCCCCGCCTCTGTCTCCGCAGCCCCGCAGCCCCAGGGAAGAGACTCCCCCCTTCCACTGCAGGCCCGGAAAGGGCAGTTTCTGCAGCTGCTCTGTGAGGCCGACAGCAAACCCGACGCCACTCTGAGCTGGGCCCTGGAGAACCGAGTGGTGTCGTTCTCCCGTCCGCAGGGCCCCAAGGCCCTAGCGCTGGTGCTGCCCGCAGTGACCGAGGGAGACGCGGGAACCTACACCTGCCGGGCGGAGAACCCGCTGGGCGCGCAGAGTCGCGCGCTCCACCTGGATGTGCAGTGTGAGTGCGAGCGGAGGGGGCCGGGGCTAAGAGGTGGGACTGGCCAATTGGAGGGCGGGCCTGAGGGGGTGGGCGGGGAATTTGGACCAATACGGGGCCATCAGGAAGGGGCGAGTCTGGGGCGGGGCAAAAGGGGCAGCATCTCTGAGCTGTAAGGAACCCAAGCCCACTTCCCACGTGGGTATCCCTCAACACACACACATTTACACACCCAACCAAGCACTTCTCTGCAACTAAACCGGGCGTGAGAATTGAGAACTCAGTTTTGTGCTCTAAGGGGTCCACGGGACAGGGGCTCTGCCCCCCAGGGAACTCCTCACTGGGCTGCTGACCCGCTCTGAACCCGGGGAGAGTACACTTGTGACTAGCGGTTACTGTGAAGGACCGAGATTCTGGTGGGAGAGATGAGAAGCCTGCTGAGATGAGGTGCCTCCAGGCCCCTCCAGTGCCAGCCTCAGCTCACCAGCTCCCACACACAGACGACTGTAGCTCCCACCTATTATTGGCCACTGGTTCAGTCTCAAACCAAATTCTGGCCATGGAATTGGTTCCCCTGGCACCCAGACCCCAACTTCCTGCTTTTTCCCACCCTTCCCCAAGACACTTCATTAGGACGCACGCCTGTGCTTGTGGAGGGAGGTTCACTAGCCTTGTCAGACCACAGCAGGTAATGTATTTGCCTTGCATGGGTTGATCCCCGTTTAATCTTTGAAAACTGCCAGGAGTGCTCCCTGAGCACAGAACCAGAAGTAACCCCTGAGTACTGCCAGGTGTGTTCCCCACACCCACCCCCCAAAAAAGAATTACAGTTTGCTCTGTCAGGACCCCTTAGGTTTCAAGGTTTTAAAGGCAGTTAGTGGTTGAGCAAACATCTTGCATTAGATCCTGGTACTGGGGGCATTTGGTCTCCATGATTTTAAGAACTTTCATTTCTTTTTTTCCTGTGATGCAGGGTATGAATCCCAGGATCTCCCTTACTGGAGATCTGTAGCACTGTAGCACTGAGTAGAGATTTCTTTTTTTTTTTTTTAATTTTTTGTAAGTGAATCACCGTGAAGTACGGTTACAGACTTAAAAACTTTTGTGCTTGCATTTCAGTCATACAATGATCAAGTACCCATCCCTTCACCAGTGCCCATTTTCCACCACCAATAGTCCCAGCATCCCTCCCACCACCCCCATCTTGTCCCCTCCACCCCACCCTGCCTCTATGCAGGGCATTTCCTTTTGCTCGCTCGCTCTCCTTTTGGGTGTTGTGGTTTGGAATAGAGGTACAAAGTGGCCATCGTGTTTGGTCTATAGTCTACTTTCAGCCCACAATTCCCATCGGGAATGGGCCCTCCTAACACCCTTTACTTGGTGGTCCCTTCTCTATCTGAGCTGTCTTTTCCCCCAGCATGTGAGGCCAGCTTCTAAGCTGTAGAGTAATCCTCCTGGTAATTATCTCTACTATTCTTGGGTGTTAGTCTCCCATTCTATTACCTTATGTTCCACAAATGAGTGCAATCTTTTTATGTCTGTCTCTCTCTTTCTGACTCATTTCACTTAACATGATACTTTCCATGTTGATCCACCTATATGCAAATTTCATGACTTCAT
>JAOXYA010460537.1:0-17201 GCA_028565675.1 Sorex palustris
ACCCTAAAATGTGGTCCCCAGCACCCCCCTTCCTGCAAAAAAAATATGTCAGCCAGAGTTCCTTGCTGCTATAAAATATTCCTAGCGTTGATTCCCAATCCCCGTTGGTCTCAGACTTTACTCAAAAAAGCTCCGTTGGAATTAGGATCCAAATTTGCAATACAGACACTGAAAGGTTATCAGGAATATCCCTTTACCTATTTTTTAACACTTAGATGTTGTCCAGTATAATCATTTCCAGCTATTATTATCAAGCTGTTCCTTTCTCTATCTTACCTACCCTCAGCCCTCCACACACTTGTGGTTGAGTCCAATGACTGACCAGTTCTCCTAGCCCAAAAAGGGGCTCTTGTGGGGAGACTGAAAAGCTACACTCACCACTCACTTTGTGGCTGTTTTCCTCTCTCTTACTGCACCCAATTTTGTCTTAAGACCACACATCCATAGGTTCAAGGAACAGGTCCATGCAGGACACCAACATCCTTGCTTCAATGCTGACCCTCATCCTCTCTCTGCTGGACAACTGCACTGACCTCTTTTGCTGATTTAATGTATTGTCCTGTGCTCTGGGCTTTTATCTAGGGCAAACGGCAGATTCCTGTATTTACAACACTAAGATCACCCCACACCACTTACAGAAAACTCCAAAGATCTCTGCAGATGTGTAAGGATTCTGCAGACAAGCATGTGGATGGTTGGAACATCTGGTGAGCTTTCAGGTTTTGTGAAATACTAGGAAATGCAATCCTAGCATTTCCTGGTGATTGACTCTACTACCTAGCAGCTACTAATTGATTGCCAGATTGCACCAGGGAAGTAAAAGACACCCCCCCCCCCATGATGTGTTCATTCCCATTAAAACCTGTGACAGCCAGCGATTAAGGGTACAGTACTCTGGGTCTTCCCTGCCCCTCGAGAGAATTATGATGTTGAAATGTGTTTTTCACCTTCTCACAGTTTCATATGGACCAAGTGCTAGTCACTCTTGCTAGCCAGTGGATTCAGAGTGAGAGTTTCTTGGTGGCTCTGGTCTACACTGTTCCACTTCCTGTGATAGCCCAGCCACTTGTCACATTAAATCACTAGCTCCTTTATTCTCCTCCCAGGTTCTTCTCCCGAGGAACCAAGCCCAGATAGATCAGATCAGGGAAGCCTGAGACAAAGAGAAGGTCACAACTTTGTAATGTCCACCCTTGTAATCAACATTCATTGCCATGCCTGAATGTTGGGACAATATCAGACCACAATCACGGTTCAGCTGCATGAGAGGTCAGTTCCTCACCCTCTGCCCGAGCTCTCAGGCCCACTTCTGGATTGGATACTGGTCCTTCTCACAGTGTGAGATGAGAGTTCGCTGTCATTCTGTTTTCATTTCCCTGATACTAAGTGACAATGCACACTTTTTCATATGCCTACTGGCCTTCTGTGTTAAGTTAAAAAAAAAACATGCTATTCCTATCAGAAGGCAAGAAAAGAGGTTGACAGCACCAGAATGTGGAGATATCATGCTTGGGCTTCCACCCAGCACTTTAACCCAGAGGACGAGCCTGTGCAAAGAGATCCAGTTCAAGGATTTCCTCCAAGTTAAGGTCCTATGAGAGTCGCACAGCTGGGATGACACTGGCGGGGTGCAGCAGGGTGGGGGTGGAGAACTCTTGGGCTGCAGGAGCAGCTGCAGCATTTCTGTGATTTCTATAGCATAGCCTGGGAATCCCCCCACCCCCCCACTCCCTGGAGCAGGCACTGCGGCAAATCACATGCTGGCCAGCAGTCTGCTTTGGAAAGAACCAGTTTAATCAAAGCTCTGTCGGGTGCGTTATCCTTCTTCCCTAAGTGGAAGTTCCTGAGGCGGTCACGGCCTCATCGGGCAAAGTGCTGAGCCAGGATCCACTAACTCAGCAGAAGAGGCACAAAGGCAATGACGTAGCAGCTGAGGTCCCGGGGCACCATGGAGAGTGCCACGGACAGTGCTGGCTCGGAGCCCTGTGGGGATATCCCCTCTTGGAGCAGGGGTACTGGCAATGGGAGACAGCCCCACACAGCCATCACCCCCTGGTCCAGGCAGCGCATTCCCAACCCTCCACAGAATCTGTGCTCTGTTCTCAGATGGTTCCAAATGTTCCTGTCCCCCTTGGAGCATCTCACCAGAAATAGGTCGATGCCCTCGTTACAGTAGGGCATTTTGTTTCTCTATATGTGGTGCCAGGAAGTAAAGTGGGCTGGGCAGCATGCAAGGCAGGATACTTAACCCCTGACCTCTCCAGCCCCCCATGCCACCATCTGAAAGACCAGGCTACTGACATGTGTGTTTGTTACACTCAGGGGAGAGGTGTGAATATTAGGGGTGCTTGGCTGCATGGGTTCACTCATCCAAATAACTACTGGTAACACTCACTTCCTAGTGATGAAACAAGAGACAAGAGGAACACACACAGAGAGAGAAAGAGAGAGAGAGAGAGAGAGAAAGAGAGAGAGAGAGAGAGAGAGAGAGAGAGAATATTAGGGAATGGGGGTGGGCGCCTGTCTTGCATACAGCCAACTAGGTTCAATCCCCAGAAACCCATATGATCCTGCCAGTAGTGGTCCTTGAGCACAGAGCCAGGAGTAAGCCTTGAGCACTACCAAGTATGGTCTCTTCCCATAAAACAAGAGAAGAGCATTATCAGCAAATGGTTCAAGAGATTCTTCCCAACCAAAACAGTGACAAGTTCCACCTGACAGCTTCTGTCCATCTCTGCTTTTCCTCTCCCTCTATCTTCCCTGCCCGTCTCCTTCCTTTCTTCCATTCTTTCTTCCTCCCTTCCTTCATTTCTCCCAAATTATTCCTCCAAGAAAATGATTTAACACCATATTGCAAACCATCACATCTAAGTAACTTTTTTCACTTAATTGATTCAAGACTGAGAGGCACAAGCACAGTTCAGCAAGTCTCGTGTTCTTCATGCAGCTTCGCTCCCAGCTGCCCTGGGTGGAGGGGGAGGGTCTGTGTCATCACAACCCCTGAATCCAGCCTCATGTCATGAAAGAACTTGCAGTTGAATGTACACCTTACTTCCAACCAAAGCACTACCTGAAATAAATACTTTAAATTTTAGTAAGTAGTATGTTACTCAGCATTCACAATTACTTGCATCCTTCTAGAACACCCTTCTTTGGGTGAATCACTCCTCAGAAGACACCACTGGTTTTACTAAGTATCACTGCAAGTCATGGGCAATAAAATAAAAAGTATCATTGCAAGTCTTGGCAGGGACTGAGGAAACAGTGTGGAGTCTGAAGTATATGTCTGACACACACAGGAGTTCAAGACTGCCCCCGGAGCACAGTCAGGCATGTTCACAGTGGCCCCCATCAGGTACTGCTAGACCCAAGCAGCCTTGCATCCCTGGCCCTTAGCACTGCACTGAGAGTCACACAGAGAGGCCCATGGGTCTCCTGAGCAACTCTGTGAATGCATCTCCCCAATCATTTTTGTTTCTACTATATAAAGACTATAGGTAGGGCTATGAGTGAAAACATCCAAGTCAGTACCTTGTTACTAAACTGAAATCGACATAAACTAAAGCAGACATGTAACCCAGTGGAATAGATATGTGAACCACAGACAGAGACACCCTAAGCAAGCTCCTACCACACACCCTTGCTGCTGGTTGTTAAAATAGGCCAAAACCAACCACACAATCCCCAGCATGGAAAGAGTGTCGACCACGTGGCCTACGGTTTCCAGAGCTGGCTTCCGCCCACCCAGTTAGTCACTAGCTCCATCAACCCAAGCCTCAGCCCGCGTGATTGTCTCATTTGACAGGGAGCACCTCAGAGACCCCCTTCCAGAGCTTTGCTCCCCAGCATTGGAGACGGCTCCCCCAAGTACTACCCAGAGTGACCCAAGCACAGAGTCAGGCATACGCTCTGAGCACTGCTGGGCTCGGCTGAAGCTCCTAAACTAAATTTAAAAATTTACTCCAGGGACCGGTGCAATAGGACTGCACACTGGATCTTTGTCTTGCACACTGCCAATCCGGGTTCAGAACCCCATTTGGTGCCCCGAGTCCACCAGGAGTGATCCCGAGTACAGAACCAAGAGTAAGCCTTGAATAATGCCTGGTGTGACCCAAAACAAAAAACACTGATTCTCGCAACTCCATGCCCAGCCTTATCTCTGTGCTGATGCTCGAGCTCATTTGCATTTTTCTGGGGAAATGGCAAAGCAGTCAGAGAAGTGAAGACGTTTCTGCAGGATCAGTGAATCAGGCATGACAGAATTTGGGCCAACTGCTGTCAATGAGCGGGCTTTTAAAATCTGTCACAAGTGATTAATTATGTCACTGCAGACTGAGTCTATGTCCATGAAAACAGGGAGCAGGAGCCCGGAGAGAAGGCACAGGCCCTCAGGGCACTGTCTATATGTGGCCAACCCCTGTTTAATCCCTTGAACCACATTTAGCTCCCCCGAGTGATGGCCAGAGTGATTCCTATGCCCGGCGGCAGGAATAAGTCCTGAGCACCACTGCACATGGCCAAACCCCTGAAATAGCACTGTAGCACTGTAACACTGTCCTCCCGTTGTTCATTGATTTGCTCAAGCGGGCACCAGTAATGTTTCACAACAAATTGTGAGACTTGTTTTTACTGTTTTTGGCATATCAAATACGTCACAGGTAGCTTGCCAGGCTTTGCCGTGTGGGCAAGATACTCTCAGTAGCTTGCCGGGCTCTCTGAGAGGGGTGGAGGATTCGAACCTGGGTCGTCCATGTGCCAGGCAAACTCCCTACCCACTATGCTACTGCTCCAGCCTACCCCCTGAAATAAATTAATAAAAATTTAGAAATAATTAAATGTATAGCAAGTCACATTTGGATTTTCAATGAGGAATAACGACACCCATCATTCTTGAAGAGTTACATATGACATTTCAATATAAGGCAAAACTCACCACTACTGGATGGACACTGAAGTAAATATTTTAATAATCAAACAATTCTTAAGAAGATGTATATAGTGAAGCCATTTAAATCATCTCGATGCTATTAAGAAATAGTCCCAACCATTACTTTATTTCTCCAGCTAAGCTGTTGATCAAAGTTTAAAATGCAAACTTCTAAACATCTTTAATTTCAGGTGTAGGTAAGCCGTATTTTCTTGCGCAAGTTCTGAAACAAAAAGCACACCCCTCAAACTTTTTTCCCAAGAGAAAGGAAGTAAAAGAAAAAGAGAAAGAGGTGCAAAGAGAGAGAGAAAGAGAGAGAGAGAAGTCATTTTTTGTTTTTAATTCATGTATTTATTTTGGGTCACTGCTGGTGGTATTTGGAGGAGCACTGGGGTGCCAGGAACTGAACAATGGCCTCCTGCATGCAGAGCACATGCTTTAGCTCTGGGTCCATCTTCCCAGACCTAGAGCCATTTTTCCTTCTGAAATGTCCCCAGAGATCTCCTCTCACCCATATTTGTTCTTACGAGACTCAACCAAATTGCTGTTGTTGCTGGCCATGCCTGGCGATGCTCAGGGGTTACTCCTGGCTCTGCAGTCAGGAATCAATCGGAGCGCAGCGGAAATTCTTAAGCAATTACAAAGATCAGAGGACGATGAGGGTGCAGGGTGCAAGAAACCAAGCGTTTTCTGACCAATGAGGACTTGACTTCGTGAGGAACAATAAGGTGAGCTGTGGGGCCACTGGCCCTGGCACTGATATGCTGCCTCAGCGGATTGTGACCCAATGCAGCAAACTTGTGTGGGAGAAAAGGAAAGAACGAGAAGTAGCTGGGTGTCTGATGTGAGGAAGTAAAACCTCTCCTCGTCCTGCTCACAACTGCATCAGGAATCACGTGAGAGCTCTGGGCAAACGTACGTGAGAGCTCTGGGCAAGTTTGCTGTTCAGTACCTCTCCAACCCCTTGTCCCCTCTGCTCTCACCTTTCCTTCTTCCTCTTTCCCAAGCATTCCGGATTCCCCACCTCCTCCGGCTGCCCCTCTTCAATCACTTCCCTTTCTCCAGAAATGCTGTTAGCACTGGTCAGACCAGAAGCAGGCAGAGCCGGTACTCTACCTTCATCCCTCCTGCTTTGTTCCAGCATCCAATTTCCTCACCTGTCCTCTGGATTCCCACCACTGACTGGTGCTCCCCTGCTATCTACTGTGGGAATGTGGAATCTGTGAAAGCATGGGATGTGGGGATGACTCGGGAAGGCCCAAGAAAGCAGACATAGCAGGGTTTTGGGGAGTTTCCAGAGCAGAATCCCCTAAGAGAGAGAGTGGGGAGTTCTACTCGGTCTCTCCACTCTACGTCTCTTCATGTTGGCAGCTCTCTGTGGTGGGGCCAGGGCCTCTCAGAGAGGGATAGTAGAGCAGAAGTCAACGACTCTTGGCTCTTTAGGGGATGAGATAAAGAAAGAAAATCATCCTCCCAGGATAATAAAGACTTACTGCCTGTGAAAAAGAAGTTACAAGAACAAAGATCACTTATCTATTTCAGGGTCAGATGCTGTCCAAGATGACAACTTAGAGGTTCTTACCAGTTATTGAGGGCAAGTGAATGCATCTTCCACTGGGTTAAAGGCAGTGAAAATGCTGAAAAATATTAGACCTTTAAGTGACTCGAGTCACCAGTTGTGACCTCTGACCTCTGCCTGTTTGGACTCCTCCTGTGCTGGGCAATGCCATACTTCTAGGTGGGCCTCAAGCCCCCAGGACCTCCTTCCAAACATGAATCCAGGTGCCTCCCTTTCGAGCCACCCCCAGTCTGATGTACTGTCATCTAAGTGAAGGAGCAGACAACTGAAATTCTTTGTAACACTAACAGAAAATGACAGGCTGAGGAGATGGCATGCAGGAAGAAGGTTCTACCAGGGAATTAAGTATCTTTCCTTGGTGGCTTGTGTCAACCACCAAATTCTACTCTCAGAGGCTAAGAAGCTCTAAGGGATCTCTGCTCCGAATCACAAGTTCACCATGAGGCAACAAAATGTCAGCACATTGACTAGTGTCAAAGTAAATGTTTTCTCATGGGAAAAAGAATGAATATGCCATAAATGGAAAGTATTTCATCAAATGTATTAAGAGCAAATGTATAGGCGAAACCCCATAATACACTTGCTTTTTTTTTAACCTTTCTCTTAATTTCTAACACAACGTTGCTACTCTCCGATCTTCCTGTGATTGAGGTTCCTGAGGAAGGTTCCTCTCAGCCCCTCCCTCCTCACTCAGGTTCCTGTTGAGTGCTCTCATCACAGAAACCAGGAGTCTTATCTGCAAGAAGCAATGTCCGTTCCTCCCGGCAATGAGCTGGAAGGGGGTCAAGAGAGCATACGGGAAGTAAGACTCTAGTTCCCACATTTGAACATCGCAAAGGTCTCCTTCCTATTCTTGTGGGAATTTCAGGTATACATATTTGGTGAAGAGAAAGTTCCTGTAATCCAAGCCTTGTTTTCTACCCCTCCATACTAGTGGTTCAGGCAGAAAAGAAAATGCTTCCCTTGGCCTGAAATGGAAAGGCATCAAACAGCAAAGGCAATTCCCTTGCACTTGAATTTGTACTAAACTTGTCCCTTTTGCACTGGAAGCAGTGAAAGGCTGATATTCTGCAGGGCACAGCAATGGTATCTGGGGGTGTCAGTTAAAAAAGATGCATATTTACCAAGTCATCAGGAGCACCACCTTTTCTAGAGGTGCTTTTAAAGCATCCAGTGAGTTAACCATGTTGATCTCTAGCAGATATCAACAATGCTTTGGTTAGGGTGAAGCACAACAGGACTTTCACTACTGTGCTTTGTGAAACACCAGAATGCACAGCAGAGGTGAGATGGCTCATTCACACAACACTGCATTTCACATTTCCTGTGTGGGTAAAGTTCATTTTTTGCCAATGACTTCACCAATCCCCATCAAAGTGAAGGACAGAGATCAGTACCTTAAGAGCTATGAGAAATCTCAAGATTCCTTGAGAAATTCACGGCAAATATCTGCAGCAAAGGAAGATGAAGAAGCTCAGGACACACAAGACAGATGTGTCTTAGGGTTCCAAACTCAGTTCCAAATGAGATCACACACAAGGTTGGCTGCATCAATAAGCAATTTGGGTCCACAAACTCAACTCACTTCTGGCACTGTCTCTCCAGAGAGAGCACTGGACTCCAAGGTTTGGGCTCAGTTACCCCAAACTTCCTTCCTCCTCAAATACCAGTCAAGAGCTCAGGAAACAACCAACTACAGATGGGAGATTTTCAGGACCCCCTTCTTATTCTGAAGCTATTCTGCTGGATAGTTAGCTGGACAATGGGGACAGAGCAGCAATGCCCATGACACCCTGCACAAGACCAACCAATTCTCTAGGACAGAATGAGGAGCTTGGGAACCCCTGACTCACTAGGGCACTAACTCTACTAAAAATGAGGAAAATGGATGGAGGGAAGCACTGCGGAGGACAAGATGTGGGGAAAGGAGAAGCTTCTGTCTTCTGCACGCCTGACTTCCAAGATCTCCGGGTGGTCACCAGCCATCAGGCCATTCTTCTTCTTGATGGACCCTTCCCTCTATAGGCGTACGCTGGCCATTAGCAGTAAGCCTCAATGTTCAACCATTTCCCCTTTTAAGAGGGTGAGGGTGTCATGGTGGGTGGGACTGGAAGTTCAACCCTCAAATCACAAGGTTGGCTCCACTGGCCATCCATCCCCCAAGCACCTCCAAAACCCTGCGTTCCCAAAGTCACCTTATTTATATAGGAAGACACCATCATGCTCTCAACCCTAAGAAAATGACAAGGCTTGGGCTTGAGAGACAACACAGTGAGTTTGGCATTTGCCTTGCATATGGCCAAGCCAAGTTCAATCCCTGCACCACATATGCAACCCCAGCCCCAGCAGGAGTGATCCCTGATCACAGATCTAGGAGTAAGCCCTGAGCACTTATAAAAGGAAAAAGAAAGGAAAAGCAAAAGGCTGTTTAGCAAGTTCAGATAAAGAGGAGCCTATAGCTGAAAGACCAAATAGATGGATCTAGTTAAATCACACTATCACATAAAAGTCAAGCTCACACACATTTCAAATATCAGACACATAATGCCCTGTCATCCCCAGCTTCCCCAAATGAATGATAGAGAACTTCATGGCCCAGAATCTCGTTTTGTGAGGAGCCTTGAAAGGGGCTCTCTCAGCAACACTCAGCCCAGATGTACCAGCCAGGGACAGTTCCATGTGCAGAGGTGCTTGGGTCTGGAAATCTGGGGGCACTAGATCACCCTAGCAGTTCTGGGGGGACCACATGGTGCTGGGGATTACGTAGGAGACTTTACTTAAATTGGACATGCACTTCTGCCCACTGAGCTATCTCTTCAGCCCCCAGAATTTCTTCATCTTTTTGAGTGATGGCAGTGGTTGGGTGCTCAGGGCATATTCCTGGCTCTGAACTCAGAGATCACTCCTCGTAGGCTCAGGGGACTATGTGGGGTGCTGGGGATTGAACCCAGGTCAACCACACGCATGGCAAATGTCCTGCCTGCTGTTCTCTCGCTCAGGCCCAATTTCTCTATTTTTAAAGATAATTTCATTGTTTGATTAGGTCTTCACTATGCCCAGAGAAGGACATGAGTGCCCTTCCCAGGAAGGGAAATCCCTTCTGGTGCCCTGCTGACTCCCAAGGGTGGGGAGCAGGGTCCCTATGCCCCTACCCAGAAGGTCTATGATTTCCTCCTGGGTGACTCAATGCCTTCAGGGAATTTCTGATTTGTACTGGAAGGCGTTTGCATGTTGCCGATCCAGCTCTGGCAGCCAGAAAAAGCAGCTGAGCCCATGGAAAATCCACAGCCCTTCTGGATCCATCAACGTCAGGCAGAGGTCAACGGGGCAAACGACACCCTTGAGAACTGGAGAAACAAACTCAGAGAATCTGCGCCCCTGGGTGCAGAAACCTCCTGTGCCTGGCAACTGCGCAGTGACTCGCGGCTACAGACTAAGCACAACCTCCTGGAGAAGCCAAAACTCTTAGGGGTGGAGCACTGACGGCACTCACGTGCTGGTAGGAGTTCTCACCCACCATGAGCTAATCCACCTGAGCCCAGGCTGAAGATGTAGGAAGATGCCTCTGTGCTTGCTGCAGGGGAGGAGAAAATAAATCACTGTGAAATATCCTCTGTTCTCCCTCCCTTCTCAAAGAGGATCCTCAACAAAACTATTTTACTAGAGTCTAACCAGGGTGAGTGGAAGGAAAAACCCACCTCTCGGCACTATATATGCTTCCCGTCTCATTCAAGGGAGGGAGAAAAATGCTTAGATGCACCAGTGACGGTCAGAGTCCAAGGGTTCCAGCTCACTACAACCAGAGACCAAAAACACAGAACTGAGGAAGGATTTTTCCCCTCTGTCTACAATATAAGAATCCTGTGTAATAAGAGAGGTTACAGTGGGAAGAATTGAGAGATACTGGCTGTTTAAGAAGAAGCCTCCTCACAGGAATGCAAAAGAAAAAAAGTAGAAATGACATCTGCACTTGTATGCTTATTGCAGCACTGTTCACAATCGCCAAAATCTGAAAAAAAAAAAAAACCCGAGTACCCAAGAACAGATGACTGGTTAAGGAAATTCTGGTATATCTATACAATGAAATACTATGCAACTGTTAGAAGAGATGAAATCATGAAAATTGCATATAAGTGGATGGGCATGGAGAGAATATCATACTAAGTAAAATGAGTCAGAAAGAGAGGGACAAACATAAAATGACTGCACTTATTTGTGGAATATAAAGTAGCATAATATGAAACTAATACCTAAGGACAGTAGAGATTTGGGTCAGGAAGATAACACCACATTTTGGAATCTGGTCCCACATGCTGGGGGAAAAGGCAGTTGGGATGGAGAAGGAACCACTAAGTGAATGATGGTTAGAGGAATCGCCGGGGGTGAGAGATATGTGCTGAAAGTAGACCAAGGACCAAGCATGATGGCCACTTAGTATCTATATTGCAAATCATAACGCCCAAAATTAGAGAGTAAGATTGTACCTGTCACAGAGGCAGGAAGTGCGATGGGGTGGGGGTGGCAGGAAGGACACTGGGAACAATGGTGGTGGAAAATGTGCAATGGGTGCTTGAGTATTGTATGACTGAAACATAATCATGCAAGTGTGTAACTGTATCTCATGGTGATCCAATAAAACTTATTTTAAAAAAGAATAAATGAAATACCAAGACAACCATGGGAGAAACTTGACACTGAATGAGCCGGTGGCCTCAGAGTGATTCAAGAGTAGACAGACCCCCAACAAGACAATCAGCCTCTGACTTGAGGATGCTCAATGTAATCTTGACCCCAGGCCTGCAACAACAAACACATCACCAGACATTCTGAAAGGCAGAAAGCAATCCCCACGGCAGAGCTTGTAGCACCTCAGAACACTTTAAATAACCGGGGTCAGTAGGCTCAGGCTTTAGTGGAAAAAGTCACCAATATGCCATAACAGATGGGGATGCAGAGAAACTGTGGGAATAAAAAAAGGGGGGCTCACACCAAAAAAAAATTGTCTTGATGGGTTCACCCTTCTATTAGACAGAGCTGGGGAAAGAATGAGTGAGTATCCAGGAATGTGGCTACCAAGGTTCAAAATAACCAAGGGCTGCAAGTAAGTTACAAAGGGTGTAGGACACGCATGTGCAGGATGTTGAGGAAAGAAAGAAGGGAATGGAAGAAATATCTACAGTAACAAAGGCTGAGAATGAGCCAAATTAAAGGCAGGTACTAACCACAGATACAAAAAGCTCTGCGATTCCTCAAGCTGGGGGAGGGGGTGGGGAGAAAAGCTTTTAATCACACTGTCAAACACAAAAAAGTAAAGACAAAGAGAAGATCTTGACAGAAGTCATAGAAATAAGCACCTTTCCAGCAGAGAAACAAGGAGAAAAATTACTTTAGACTTTTCTTAAGACCCAGTGAGAACATGAGGAGAGTCGAATAAAATTGCTGAGGGTCCGAAGAAATGGTACTTGCCATACATGCGACCAAGCTGGGCTCAGTCCCCGGCATCCATAGGGTCCCCAGAGCACCACCAAGAGTGATCCCTGAGTTCAGAACCAGGAGCAACGCCTAAAAATCACCAGGTATAGATTAAAAAAAGGCTTAAATTATTGAAATAAAGCCATTAACTTAGCTTTCTCTATCCAATCAAATGGTCCCTAAAAGTGACAGAGAAATAGGGCAGAAAGAAACAGTTCAGAATTTAGGCACTTGTCTTGCATGTTGCTGACCCTGGTTCAATCCCTGGCACCACTTGTGTCCTGCAGGACACAGTCAGTAATGATCTCTAAACAGATCCACACACATCGCCTGAGCGCTGCTGGATACCATCCAACACCCATCCCTTCCGAAGTGAGAGAAACAGGTTATTTTTGGCAGGGAGTGTCAAAACACACTCAGCAATCTCAGGACTTACTCCTATGTCTACACTCGGGGGTCACTCCTGACTGGGCTGCAACAGGCACATGGGGTACTGGGGATCAAACCAGGTCAGCCTCACCCACTGCTCTCTCTCTCTCTCTCTCTCTCTCTCTCTCTCTCTCTCTCTCTCTGACTCAAAAAAACAGATTTCTGAAGACAAAAGAAGGAAATCTATTGCTAGCTGACCTGCTTTGCAATATCTATAGTATATAAAGAACTCATTTGACTTAACAACAACAAAAGTAAATGGGCACAGGATTTGAATGAGTATTTCTTCAAAGAGAACATACCAAGGTCCAAAAGATATGGAAAATGTTCATCACCACAAATCTTCACTGAAACACAAATTAAGACACTAGGACATGGTTTATACCAAAAATGCCAACAAGGCCTGGAGAGATGATACAGCAGAGAAGATACCTGCCTTGCATGCAGCCAACCCAGACCATAGGGTCACCCAAACCTTGCCAGGGGTCATCCCCGAGTAAGCCCTAAGCACCATCACCTGTAGACCCTCCCCAAAAAACAAAACACAAAAGTTCCAGTGACAGCAAGTGCTGAAGAGACTGTGGAGGTAAGAAGCCCTCTTCAGCTGCTAGTGGAGTGTATACCGGTGCAGCCCTTTTGGAAAACAGCGTGGAGCTTCCTCAGGACACCAATGCCAAGGCCGCAGCATTGGAGTATCTCATCCCCAAACTCGGTAGCATGGACACCCACAGTTCTCCCATCCCAGGGCTTCCTGAAGCTCCACACACAGCAGCTAAAGTACAGAAACAGCTAAGGAGTCCACTGGCAGAAAGCTGGGCTCCATCTATTTATTTGGATACTTAGACAGTGAAATACTACTCGGCTGTAAAGGAAAATTATGCTGCTACTCGCAGCCAAATGGAGGAAGTTCTTTTAAGTGACGCATCAGAAGGAAAACCAGAAAGATATTGAACAATCTCACCCAGGTGTACAGTAGGATATAAAATTGATAAACAGGTGAAATGAAACAAAACATAAAGATGTTGGAAGCAGAACTGAAATCCTCTAAGAGGGTCAGGGAGAGAAATAAGGTGAAGGGTCCGAAAACAAGGGAGAGTGATTCCTGAGCACAGAGCCAGGAGTAACCCTTGAGCATTGTCGGGTATGACCCCCCCCCCAAAAAAAAGCAGAAAAGGAAAACAAGGGAGAGTTAGGGAAAGAAAAATTGATGGCAGAAAAAAATTTATTTTAAGCTCAAGTGAATCCAGTAAATAACTGTTCAAAACAGTAATAGGTGCAATGGAATTGGTAATTGCAGCTTACAAATAAGTGAAATAAATGAAACGTCTGGGGTGTTATTCCTGGATCCTGAAAACCCGCAGCCCATTCTCACACAGAGAAAGGCAATTTGTCTTTCATGGTGCTTATTAAAATTCTCACCTCGCCCGCTTGCTTTCTTCTGCAGGGCCATCGGGACCTGACCGTGCGTGGATACTCAGCGACCCGTTGTATGCCCCATCCTGCCAGGGATCGAACTCAGAGCTCACATGTGCTAAGCCTGGGCCCTGCTCTTGCCCCCTCCCCAGCCTCTCAACTGTTGCTTCTAAGCAGGTTTCAGTGAGAAAGAAGTGAGGGAAATGGAACCGCCAAGTGACCCTGGGCACCAGAGGAGAGCTGTATCCTTGGAGCTCTACCACGGCTTTCTGACCTGAAATCTGACTCTCTGCACAGAAGTTTTACAGGAATCAGATTTGGGAATTGATTCCTGCTCACTCCCGCACCCCTGCACCCCACACCACAATTCTTCAGGCGGATGGTGCACTTGGGGCACTGGGTTTAAGAGGATGCATCACATGCTGCTTATGTAAGTTCCCAATCCATGTGGCCGTGGTTCATGGGCATAAGCCACTCTATTCCACATGCAATGGCCACTGTTCATTGAATCCACACATGCTTCTTCTAGGTACCCACCAGTGTGGACCGCTGTCATTTATGTACTGCCTGAAAATTAGGGCTGCAAGATGGGGGGAACAGAGAGATTCTGACCTCCCTCCAACCCGCACAGCCACAATTTCTACTGGAGATCCATAATGCTGTTTGACTAAGGGATGGAAATAAGGCCACCTGGTCTGACCCCAAATCCAAGTCATGTCCCAAGGCAGCCTGGTAATGAGTGAGTGCCCTCGCATTCATTATACTCCAGAGTTCACAGCCCAATACTTGCCAGTGACGGGGACAGGGACAGGGAGGGAGGAGAAAGATTTTCGTGGCAAAATACTCCCCCCAAAGTGGATCCAAGGCACTTCCAATAGGACTAGACTTCAACTGGGCAATAGGCCAGGAGATGCGTGGTCTCATGGCAATCAAGGACACCTAGTCCCCTGATTCTCCCCCCACCCCTCACAATGATGGGAATGACCCGTCTCCCTCAACATTTCCACAAGGTCCTGGGCATCTGAACACTTCTGGAATCCTACAAGGAAGGAAGACAGCAGATGAAACAAGAAACAGGGTGCATGTTAGTCACCCAAACTGCCAAGGGGCCCCAGCCTGAGTTTCAGAGCAGGAGTACAGGAAGGCCCTAGGGTGCCCTTCCCTTGGGTTATGAAAGGAGACAGAAAGATTTTCCACTGTTCCCAGTTCTAACGAGCCAGGCTTCATGCTAATGAGAAAAGGGGTCAAGATTCTTGAGGGCCCAGTGCCAGGAACCTCACCTTCCTCTCTCCGCACCCTTCATTTGCCCCCCTCACCTGGACCAAGGCAGTGCCCAATGCTTACATTGTTCTAGGCACTGCAGCTCAAGAAACAGCATGGGAACACCCCCAGTGTTCCAACTGAGCCCGGCTCCCCCACCAGCCCAGCAACTGAGCAAGACTCCGCGAATCACCCCAGGCAAAAGAGATGAACCAGCCCCAGCACAGTTTGCAGAGAAGCCAGATGCCAGCCAGGCTGCCAGGTTCGCCTCTCCGGGTGCCAAAGAAACGCCAACTGACTGCAGTCCAGAAGGGAAAGGGGAGCAATGGATTGACGTGACTAATGTCATTAGCTTCTTTGCCTCTGGCAATGCAAAGCAGGGAGCAAAACACGGGCATATTTATCCACTTGCCTCACGGGGGTGGGTGGGGCTCGTTTCTGGGTAAGAGAATCTACTCTCTCTCAGACACCAGCCTAGCACATGGTCAATGACTTTCAATCCCCAGGACCACACAGGGTCCCCTGGGCACTTTCAGGAGTGCTCCCTGAGTGCAGATCCAGGAGCGAGCCCCAGCTCTGGCATCTGTGGCCCAACTTCTGCCACCCTCCCACCCAAGAACAAAGAACAACTATGGTCCATGATGGCCCAGGAGGCTTTCACAGTTGGGCGGTGGGTGTCACAGGGATCCACTGACACCACCATAGAAGAGAGGACATTAGAGAGAACTGCTGTGAGTGTGAAACCACAGGGAATGACTCAATGGAGAAGGGCAGGAGACTCGGGTACACACACAGACACACACACACACACACATCAATGACAAGGGACCCACAATCAGGAAAAAGGGTATTGTCAGGACCAGAGAAATAGTGCAGGGATTAAGCCACTTGCCTTGCAAGCAGCTGACCCATATTTGATCCTCAGCACCACATAGATTTGATCTAAGCACCACCAGAAGAAATCCCAGAGCAAACAGGAGGAAGCTTTGAGGGTCCACATGTGTGCAGCCCCCCCGCCCCCGCAACCAAAAAAGGGGTAAAGCATTGTCCAAAACTATGTAAAGAGAAAAGAGACAAATATAAATAAAAATTTTGGAAAACCACATCCTAGAGACAAAAGTGGAACAGAAAGACAATGGAGAAGGAAGGAAGGAAGGAAGGAAGGAAGGAAGGAAGGAAGGAAGGAAGGAAGGAAGGAAGGAAGAGGTGGAGGGGGCCCACCACGGGAGGAAAGATCTTCGTGGGGTGGATTCTCCCTCCATGAGCTCCTCACTGCCTGCCACCTTCATCCTTGCCTGCTCCCTCTGCACTTGGGTTCGACAGATGCATGTTTATGCTTCCTCACTCAGCTGTCAGAACTTCATCTGGTAAAATGCTAGTTTTGAGTCCCGTTAAAAAGAAAGCTGATAGAGTAAATTTGATTGGACAAGCCCTAAGACCACAATAACGAGAAGCAGCATTTATGTTGCTGTGAGCCCCGACAAGAGATTCGCCAGCTCTAGATTTAATAACCAACATTTGAATCAAGGAGGGGAGGGGGAATTGCCATCTTTCATCCAGAATGAGTTTACATTAAACAAATGTCTCAAAACGTAGAAGAAAATACAAACCCAAAACCAAATGAGAAGCAGGAATACAAACATGCTGAAGAAATACTGAAGATCAGCCAGGGCTTTCAAAAAGAAATAAACTCCCTAGCCATCCTCTCAGGGTCTGCCTGCATCCCAGCGTGGGATTTGTCCTCCCTTCTGTGGCCCTGCACAGCCCACGGCGGGACTCCTGGCACCCCTCGCTCTCCCTCTCTGTAAGGGTGACTATTTCCCTTACTTTGCCCAGCTTCCTGCTCAATCTGGAAAGGCTTGCATGCTCTTTTTTATTTTTTCTCTTTAAATGTCCTGTTTCTTTTTAAAAAAAATTCCTGTGTTTGGATGTGTGTGCATGTGTGTGCATGTGTGTACATGTGTGTATGTGTATGTATGTGTATATGTGTATGTGGTAAATCTATGTGTATGTATGTGTTTATATGTATATGTGTGTATGTGTGTGTATATCTTTATGGCTACCGAATGTAACCTGCCCACACGGCAGAGTCTGGCAAACTCCCCGTGGCGTACCCTATAT
>JAOXYA010461353.1:0-17193 GCA_028565675.1 Sorex palustris
TCCTTTGGCATGCACTCCATCAAAATTCATTCTTATCGCTAGTAGAAAAAATACCGTTCAATCTGTCGAGAAATTAATTTTTAAATGATTTGCAAAGGAAAACTATAATATATTGTGTTACATTACAACCCTTAACCCCTAACACTGCTATCACTAACAAATGTCATATCAAGTTCATTTTAAATTCAAACTACAGTCATCTTGGGGCCTGGGAGATGGTACAAAGGGCTGAGGGCCCCAGGTTTATTCCCTAGTACTGCATGGCTCCTTGCACCAACAGGAGCAACTTACACTAGACAGGTGTGTCATAAACAAGAACCAAAATTAGACATATATCACACTATAGGTAATCTTTAAAACATATATGTCTGCACAAACTATTTTAAAGCTAACATATATAACATTAGGATTTTCCTAAAGGGATAGTTTAGTAGTTCTCAGTTATTACTACGTAATTAAAATGCACTGAATTACACTCACAGAACATGAGTCCACACGTTGAAGGTACACCTGAGGAACTGCATCTCTAACAAGTTTCTGTGTGACGCCAATGCTCCTGATTCCAATAACCACACTCTGAGAGCTAATTATGGAAACTATATGTCTCTCCCTGAGAACAGATTATGCATCAAAATAAAGAACTTAACATTTGCTCTCTAACAACACAACAAACATAAATCACTGTATCACTGTCATCCCATTGTTCATCGATTGCTCAAGCAGGTGCCAGTCACCTATCCATTCGTCCCATCCTAAGATTTTAGCAGCCTCTCCTTACTCATCCTTCCCAACAATGCGTACTGGAGGCTCTTTCAGGGTGAGGGCAATGGGGCCCATTATTGTTACTGTTTTTTGGCATATCGAATACGCCATAGGGAGCTTGTCAGGCTATGCTGTGCGGGCGGGATACTCTCAGTAGCTTGTCAGGCTCTCCGAGAGGCACGGAGGTTAAGGCCATATATAAGAGAATACAAGCAAGTATGTTAAAAACCAAACACATGTGTGCTGTTTTAGGTACATTAGTGGGCTAGAGTATAAGAGGTTGCTCCAGGAAATACTGCATCACTCTCTTCTGGGAGCTTTGTTTTATAGTCTCTGGATCTTGACCATTGATGAGATTACATGGCTGGGGTGTGTGTGTGTGGGGGGGGGGAGCTGCCAAGCTACTGGAAAACTGGGAATCTGGGTGGAGTGGAGGAGGCCCAGTCCTGATTCGAGCAGGCTTGGAGATCTCAATGGCTACTTCTTTAGGGGGGCTGTGATAATTATTTACCTCCCTTGCTGATAGTACCCGGACATGTCTAACAATATTTACAAGAAGCACTGGAATTTGAACTCTAAGCATTTAAGGGTGTCTATTTAAGAGCTTTATGATCTTTCACATAATCATAGCATAGCAAGTTGTTTCTGATGGACCCAAAGAGACAGATAAGACACCCCTAGGATTTTTATTCCAAGGGTTCAGATTCTAAGGCACCAATGTCGCTTTGCACAGTTCTGTGCTCAGGTATGCACTTAGAATATCCACAGAAGACACCTCAGGGCAGATAAAAATGAATGATGATTACATCATAGAGGAAATGAACTTTCAGTCCTGAGCATACTACACCCATGAGTCACAACAAATTCATCGTGAGTCATCAATATGCATGGTAAATTGTATGTCTTTCTCCTATTAGAATGAAAAGTTGAGTTCCATCACCTACGCTCTGGGACTTCATCCTGATTCGCTTTTACCAAGCTCTCCAGGACCCCATTCTGGCCAGCTCCCCGCAAGACTCTGTGTTGTCTGCTACCCACTTTTTCTCCTGTGTCTTCTTTGCTTTACTTGGTATTTCCCAAATGAGTCTTTAATTGCATTCCAGGCTCTTCCATCTTAAAAATATTTTTTAAAAAGGTTTATTTGTTTTGTTTTTTTTTTGGGCCTCACTGGCTATGTTCAGGAGTTACTCCTGGCTCTGCACTCAGGAATTATTCCTGGAAGTGCTCAGGGCACCATGTGGGATGCTGGGGATCAAACCTGTGTTGCCAATGAGCAAGGCAAGTACCTTACCCACTATACCATTGATATACCCCTTAAAATATTTTCTGTCACTCACCAAATAAGTTTTACTTTCCAGGTAGAATATTTACTTTCCACACTTAGCTGGGTCACTGACCAAGTCCTATAAGAATTATTTTATCCTGTTATATGGATATATACTTGCAAGCTAATTGTATATGACCTGAGAGACTTAAGCAATAACAATATTTAAATATCTGTGAACATAATGTGGCATCAATGAACCCAAAGTTCTACTTCTAGGAGACAATCAGAGTTAATGTTATCGTGCCTCAACTCTTTCTTGGTTTTAAGCAAAACCAGAAGTTCTTATCTCTGCACAAATACATGACCATGAGCTTCCTGAAATCTCATTCGCATATCCAATCTGATATTCCAGCCTCTGACTTCTTGGCCAGTATTTCTCCAGTCATCTATTCCTTCTCCTCTAAGTTTTGTCTTGAGCTTTCACCACCACAGAACAGCCTGGAACCTGTCATTTGCAGAAACTGTACCTCTAAATTCAATTTATCTCAATTCTAAAACCAGCAACTTTTCGAATAGCTACAAACTCAGATATTCTTACTGTAAAAAAAATCTTATCAAAATCTTATATTATATCTAATTCAGCTACCTACCCAACACTTTCATACCAACACTCCTCTACTTCTCCATTTCATCCGTGTGAAACCCAGAATCCATGGCTTATCCTATTATTCCTCTCTCACTATCACCATCTCTTTCCTGCAATTTTGCCTACTGAAACCCCTGACAGTGATGACTCACACATCCAATGGTGTGTTTTGGGTTTCCATTCTGGTAAACACTGCAGAAGAAAGGAATGCAGCAGCCTGTTTCCTTCTAAATCATATTAAACTTCTCAACTGCATTTACAAATTGATTTCTTAAACTATTTTGTACCTTTTCCTTTCCTTTTAAAATCTAAAAAATTTAAAGAGTGACAATTCATGGGCTGGAGCTATAGCACAGCGGTAGGGCATTTGCCTTGCGCGCCCCCAGCCCGGCTGAGCCGGGTTCGATTTCTTCGCCCCTCTCGGAGAGACTGACAAGCTACTGAGAGTATCTCGCCTGCACGGCAGAGCCTGGCAAGTTACCCGTGACGTAGTGAATATGCCAAACACAGTAACAACAAGTCTCACAATGGAGATGTTACTGGGCCCACTTGAGCAAATCGATGAACAACGGGAGGACAGTACAGTGCATTAACGTAATAAATTTTAATTCTTTAAAACTGATATGTCAACAAACATAAATATCTGAAACATAACAAAACAAGTGAGGTTGTAATTTATGAAATTACAAAGAAAAATTATGTTTTATAAAACAGAATAATTGAATCTATACTAAATATCATTGAAAGCACCATGCCAGAAAATGAACACTATTTTCCTAATCTTTGATTTTCCTAATCATTATCTCTTTGGTATTCCTTATTACTTATTCACCTACCAGTTGTTTATCTCATTTTCAAATGATGCACTCACAAAACTAAGCAATTAATAATACTTAGAGCCTATTTCACCTTGAAATATTGTCCATTTATTATATGAGCCTTTAGTTAATAATCATCAAAAAGATGCAACTAAAAGAACTCCTCGACTCAGAATTATTCTTGCTTTTGTTACTTTGTGTTCATGCTGAAGAAAGATTTGGACTGACAGTAGCAAGACAGATAATAAAAGCTTCTGACTTGTATGATTAATGACCTCAGATTAAAGAAGTACATCAGGGACCATGGAAAGGATGTGGATTCCCTGGTTGCATCTGTCAGGAGAGTTTTCTAAACTCCATGCTGTTCGGTGGTCTCGGTAAAACCACTACCATCAAATGCCTGAGCAATATTGTAGTCCTGATAGTGATGAAGAATAGGAGGTAGTGATTGGGCCTGATTTTTATATACCTACATATTTGATATATTTATGAACATGATATATAGTGAAACTGATTACATGTAATTGTGGGATGATGAAAGGAAACTAAAAACCTTCTCCATTAAAATTTAAGCAATTAAGTTTTGAGGTATGTTAACAGCACCCATTAGTAAGTTAAGGAATCAGCAACATAGTCTGAACATCACTAGGAGAACACTAAATAAAAGGTGATTCCTCGGAAGAAGGACAAGTTAGAAGAGGCAGATGGGAAGTAACAGGGACAACAGTAGAGGGGTGCAGGAGGGTAGAATGGCTCTATGACTGACCACCATCAATAGCACTGAAAACACGAGATCCACCAAACTAAATTGTGCTGGTTAGGGAGGCAGGCTGGGGGCTGAGAGGTGCCCTGGCAACCCTGGTGGAGGGACAAGGACACAGGTGAGGGATTGGTCAAACAGATCAAACACAGTCTGCCTAAAACTCAACCATGAAATTTTGGTGCCCTAATAAAAGACATTTTTTAAATTCCTCAGTTCCCTAAGTTGGACATCTGTTTTGGTGTCACAGAAATGCTTTCCTCTGTGTGGAAATATATGTCAGAAAGAGGCACATTTGTCTTTATGAGATTTATCTATATATGTAAATTTATCTACAATTTATCTACATATTATATACAGCTTTATCTACAATTTTTCTACATATATGGTAAATGGAGACTTAAACTTATGTCTAGACCAGTTCAAACTGGAGAATGAAAAACATGTCTAAACCAGTTGAACAAACATACACCTAAACCCTAACAAAATATATTATTGACCACTTGTGATAGTCTAGGATGCATGGTAGGTGGAAAATTAAGATTAAAAAGATTCAAAGATCAGAAATCTCATATTAAATAGCACTGTTCTCCCGTTGTTCATAGATTTGCTCAAGCGGGCCCAGTAACATCTCCATCTTTACTTTGTATTACTTTGTGTTCATGCTGAAGAAAGAGTGAGACTTGTTGTTACTGTGTTTGGCATATTGAATATGTCACGGGTAGCTTGGCAGGCTTTGCTGTGAGGGCGAGATACTCTCAGTAGCTCTCATATTAAATAGAAAACAAATATGCCTAAACTAAATATTAATGAATCTTATAAAAGAGAAAACACTTTTAAAACACTGTTAGAGGGACACTGGTTTATTAGCGGGTCAGTAACAAAGGGGGGGTCTATATCATACTTCTCAAACAAAGTAAAGATAGCATAATTAGCTTGTGTCTTTTATAGTCTTCTCAATCACTATCAGCATTTCTTTACTCAGATATTAATTTCTCAATGACTACTTCCAGTTTGTCTATGATACTTTTATTCCCAAATTATTTAAAATTTGTGAGCTTAAAAAGATGAAGAAAGCTCACATAGTATTTTGCTCACCATGAATCACCAGGGGCCTAGACAAAATATACAAACACAAAACAGATATCCAGAAAGTTTTAATCAATGATTAGTCATATGAGTTCAATTGCTCTGTTTTCGATAGTCTTGAATCTTATCTTTGAAATAATTTTTGTGCATGACCAATGATGACAGATTAATTGCTCAAGTACTTTAAATTCATGGTAGATCCTCCAACAAATTCTCTCACTTTCTCTCTACTCCACAGGATTGGTGTCTTACTACTTTTTTCAGTTTTTCACATGAAAAAGTGAACAGTAAAAACAGATATACAAACAGAAGGAAACACTAAGAACCTAGATGAAAATACATCTGCTTTACTCTCTGCTGTTCTCTGCCATTTAATAACTTTAAATGATTTTACAAAGAAAACAAAAATCTATTCTAAATAAAGAAAATATTTGTAAAGGTGGTAAAGATAATCAAAGATGATGAATATTGAGAAAGAATAATGATATGAATAAGCAATTCAGGAATAATTAGGATATAGTTCTTTTTGTAGTCAATAGCACTCTAGAACAGGTCAGCAGTCCAGGCCAAAAATCTAGTTTAATGCTTTGAGTAGATGCCTTGCATGTGAGAGGCCCAAGTTCATTCCTCAACATCTATGGTCCCCTGAGTACCCCCTGGAATGAATGGGGAACATTGCTGAGTGTGCCTCTCCAGCATAAACAAAAGAATCAGATAGGAATCCTTTGGGATTAGGGCTGGGGATGCCCAGCAGTGCTAGGGGATTGCTTAGTGACTCTGGATTGCAAGTGTGCATGCCAGTCTTTGAGCTATCTCCCCACCTTTCTATTGGGACTTTATTGTTTTTTAAGCAAATGCAATCCTTAAGTATTAGTACTGACTTGATTATAGCTTTCCATACTGATATTAAGTGATGGTAGTAATTCATGCATAGACATAGTTCCCTAAGCAGAAAGCCTTTCATCTATTCTCATAGCATAAGGCGGTCTAGGCAAGGGCAAGCCCGGCCATTTAAAGCACATAAATCAATGTTTATTCATGATGCTCTTTAAGTTCCTTTAAGCCTGGAGATTTTATAAATCCACATGCCACCAGTTCATGGAGGCTTTTTCATAACTCCCTGACTGTGTTTTCATGATTTCAACTTGCCCTGACATTAGAACACCATCTACTTTCCTGACTTAAGTCAGAAGCCTCTGGAAATCTTTAGGTTCCTGCCAAGCCCCATCATTCTGAATGATGAATCAGCATCAAATCAAGCAATGTTAAATATTTACAAGTAAGCATTTTCCTCTTGTTTCAGTTAATCCAGAGGTCTTATAGAGGAATGTCTAATTTAACCTATAAATGTATTCTGTTTACTATCTAAACACTACCACACTATTGGAGCATTATTTTGGTGCCCTCACTATTTAAGTTTCATGTATATTTCTGCATGTGGATATTTACAGTATTTCAGAGAAAGAATTTTCACATGGATATGGAAACATGAAGGGGTCATCCCACTTGGATTTGGATTTATTAAATGTTTAAAGCTCCAACAGCACTTGAGGGCACAGGAGCCTATGACAGGCAAAGCTATTATTTTCCCTCAAAAACCTCAAGAAAGGCTCAAAAAATCATTTTACAGGTCTTTATTTCTGCTTTTTGAGTCTCACTTTGTTGAGAAAGTTTAGGATAAGCCAAGGCAGTATATTGCCTCTGACTCACCCCTACTGCTTCTACAGCTGCTTTTCTAGAAACACTGACCTCAGACAGATGCGGACAACGTGAAAAAATGGGACTATCACTCAGGCAATGACTCCATCTCAGACAATCGCAGTCTTGCTTTGTTATTTAGAAAATAGCTCTCTCACAATGGCCTGCCAAGTACAATTCAATTTGAATAAAATAATGCAAATTTTCTTAAGCATTTCCTATGTTACATGATTTCAGTGTCTCTTAAATTTTTTAGCCTAGTCCCTGGAAACACGGATATGAATACCACCTTCTTTCATGTACATTTACAGAACTCTTTACTTCACACTGTGCAATCTATTGGGTGGATGACAGACAGTACCTTTTTGTTTGGTAATGTTGCAAACACCTCTGCAATGTTTTTACAGAGATCATACAAACAAGAAGTTTCATTTGAGCTAACTCAATCTTTCACAACACTGACAAGCTTGTTACTCTTACATACAATAGGTATTTCAATCTCCTCAGAGAATCAGTTCCTGACTAGCCTAAAAAATAGTTCACCTTCCCCCTCCATGATATCTCATTTCTAGAAAAAAATTAATAAATAACCCTATCTCCTTTGTGAGTCTTTCATCAAAGTCTCAACATGTGGCTATATGTTGTTTGCCATCTACTCAAAGTTCCATATTTGTTTTTCCTGTTTCACTTCAATAGATATTTATGTTACATTGTCATTATTTGGTAATGTCTCCTTTACTAGAATATGTGGTCTGGAGCATTTCAATCTATAACGTTTCATCTTGAATGTCTCAGTGCACGACATGTAGTGAAGAAGCAGACAAAGCATGCATGCTAGGGAAATACGCAAAGTTCTACAAGTCAAGATTTACAGAACAGAAAAACGTAATTGTGACTGAGCAAATCCCTACAGTTTCAAAGGAATCTTTGTTTTACTCAGCTTGATAAAAGGCATCTCCAAGCAAAAAGACAGTCACTGTCACTGTCCTCCCATTGTTCATGGATTTGCTCGAGTGGGCACAGTAATGTCTCCATTGTGACACTTGTTACTGTGTTTGGCATATCGAATACGTCATGGGGAGCTTGCCAGACTTTGCCATGCGGGCGAGATACTCTCAGTAGCTTGCCGAGCTCTCTGAGAGGGGCAGAGGAATCGAACTCAGGTTGGCAATGTTGGCTGCATGCAAGGCACATGCCCTACCCGCTGTGCTATGACTCCAGCCCAAGCAAAAAGACAGAGCAGTCTAAAATTGTTTTTGACTAGATCTGACAGATCGAAGACTATAAATGAAGTCAACGGACAAGCTAAAGCAGACAAGATGTCATCCGAGGAGAAGTCCGCGAACAACTGAAGGGAGAAGAGGGGCTTGGAGCAGTGAAGTCACCAGCTCAGCTGGACAAGTGTTTGGAGGACAGGGCGCTAGGTCTGCCTTAACAGCCAGCAGAGACAGAATGGCACCAGGCAGTATTGTGGACCCGGGCTGCAGTCTGTCAGGAAACATGTGTTCATTCCAAGGGAGAGTTGTGAGCATGTGTCATCGGGAACACAAATGAACATACATGAACATGCATGCAATGGCTAGCAGAGAGCAGGAGTGCACCCTGGTGCATGTTGTGAGCTTAGTAATGAAGGGGGCAGTGGAGGTAGAGGAGTGGAGAGAGTATGGTGTGGAAGAAGGTGGGGGAGAGCGAGGAGGGGGGTTCCACTGTGGCACTGCCTGCCCAGGGCCTGCGGTTCCCTGAAGGTGCTTTAGGTAGAACCCAATCAGAGTTAAGAGAATGCACCTGGCAGCTGCCTGTGCGAAGCTGTTACACCCAAGCCACGGATCTCACATTAGTCCCTTGGAACGTTTCCAAACCCCAGAGAAACCGTCTACACTGGGGACGGGCTGCATAAAGTTCTCAGGAAAGGCAGACCCCAGAGTTTCACACAAAGACACCCACACACCTGGGGTTTTATCCAGAGGCACTGCTCACTGCACAGCCCAGCTCTGCCCTGCCCCCGGCGGACACCACACACAGACCCCTGGGCTCCCAGCAGGGCTGCATCTAGCCCTGAGCAGACCGTGGTTCAGGGTCTCTGGGCAACAAGATTGGGGGCTCAAGACAGGGAGGGTGTAGGGGAAAGCTCTGCCCCCAAAGCCTGGCTTGGGATTTCCAGCTATGCCCTCAGAACCTGGCTGGGGATTCCTGTCTCTGCTCCCCAGAACCTTGCTGGGAGTACCCTGTCTCTGCCCCCAGAACCCAGCTGGGGGTCTCTGTCTCTGCCCCCAGAGTCTGGCTGGGGGGCCCTGTCTCTGTCCCCAGAACCCGGCTGTGGGTCCCTTTCTCTGCCACCTCATCCCAGCTGGGCTCTGCACAGTGCCTTGACCCTGTGCCCAAATGCCCGATTGGTGCACAGGTGCCCGTGGGAGCCCGGGTGCTCAAGAGGACGCATACCTGGGTGCCTGTAGATTCCCTGGCAGCTGCACCTGTCCCTCCTTCACTAGCGACAAGGAACTTCGGGCCTGTGCGGAGGTCCTAGGGGCAAGCAGCGGACGGTCCGGGGCTCGCAGCTGCCCAATCCTGTCCCCACTGGGCAAATTTGGGTCCTGTCTGCATCATTCAGTGGTTGTCGCCCGCTCCCGGCGCAGGTGAGGCGGCACGTGTCCGTCCCGGCACGCAGGGTCGGGCGGACATGTGGGGGTCCGGTCACGCACTGGACATGCACCTGGCGCAGCGTCTGAGCATGCACGTGTCTGTCCCGACCCGTGCTGGTCCCGCACCTGGAACCATGTCCAGGTCCGCCTGGGCATACAGGTCTCTCTCCGGCGTGCACTGGCCTACACCGGGTCTGTACTCGGTGGTTGGACTTGGATGGGGAGGCCGCACCTCGCTTCACTGGAAGTCTAATAGATTTGGTAGATTAATTTTCAGGTCTGGGAGTACTAAAAATAAATATAAATATAAATAACAAAAATCTAAAAAAACAACATGTTGATTACTGTGCATTGTGTTGTTTTCTGGGGTCATTTACTAGGCCCCCTTAGAGGAAAAGTATTCTCTGTAAACAAACGCCAGCTGACTGATATCTGTACCCTGTAAACAAACGCCAGCTGACTAGTACCTGTACTCTGTAATGCCAGCTGACTGGTACCTGCATCCTGCAAACAAATGCCAGCTGACTGGTACCTGCACCCTGTAAACAAACACCAGCTGACTGTAATGTCAGCTGACTGGTACCTGTGCCTTGTAAACAAATGCCAGCTGACTGGTGCCTGTACCTTGTAATGCCAGCTGACTGGTACCTGTAACCTGTAATTCTAGCTGACCGGTACCTGGACCCTGTAATGCCAACTGACTGGTACCTAGACCCTATAATGTCACTAACTGGTACCTGGATCCTGTAAACAAATGCCAGCTGACTGGTACCTGGACCCAGTAAACAAACACCAGCTGACTAGTGCCTGGACCCAGTAAACAAACATCAGCTGACTGGTACCTGTACCCTTTAATGCCAGCTTACCTTTGCCACTCCCATGGTGGCTGCCGCCAGCCAAAGCAGCCCACTGTGGAGAAAGAGCCCAGGGCACCAAGACCCCTGCCCTGCACAGGCACCTCCCACCCAGAAGGGTCCCTGAGGACAGGGCCTGGAGTAAGCCCTGAGCACCGCTGAGCATGCCCTGACCCCAAAACAGAAATGGTTTCTCACCAAAGAATTCTGGTTTCATAAGCACTAATACCCAAATTTCCAATGCTAGGTCACAAAACGTTCTTAATTAATGATGCTGAAACGAAAGATTTTGTTAGAGGCTTTTTTTTTAATGTCAGAGATAACCAGTGACGAATTTCGCCCTACATAGTATGCAGGGCTGGGGTGAAAAGGTTTAAAGTGTTCGTTCTGAGTACTGTGGACATATTTAGGATTTTAAGGGTGATAACAGACTTGGGGGAATGGGTGAGAGCACTAACTCACTCTGTTATCACCCTTAAAATTCTAAACCGAATAACATGATTTTATGAACATGTAACAACTGACTTATTAATAAAATTTTCATTAAAGTCATGGCAAATGTATTATTAAGGAAAGTATTTAACAACCACATTATTAAATATGAAGCCTAATTTAAGGATTGTGAAAACGCCATTTATTAATCTTACTTAGCATTTCTGAAATTAAGTTCATTGGTGTATTCTGAAATTAAATTTACTGGGTTTTCTAATTTTTGTTTTAAAGTTTGCTCTCTAACTTCAAAACCTAAATTAAGTTATTATCTATTGATTTTTTACATAAAAATTGTATGTTATTAATAGAAAAAGGTACAAATCTGATTAGAAATAGTTAACCATTTTTAAAAATTTCAAGAAAATGTCTTTACAATAACTTAAATAATTTGTGGTAATTGCTTAACTTTAATTCCATACCACCTAGGTGAAAAATTAAATAATCTTGTTTTTACTTAGAAACAAATTCTTCTGGCAAAGGTCACTCATGTTTAGAATTCTTTTCTTCACGTGGCCATAAAGCTCTACCTTTAAGAATATAAGAAAAAAAACTAAGAGACTTCTTGGTTAGGACTCAATTTTCTTTTTATTCTTTTTTATTTATTTTATTTTTTCTGTTTTGAAACTAGACTCTGGTTCAAAAAACAACCTGTATTTTCTAAAATCATACTCCTACTCTTATAAAAAGTAATTTACCTGGCTCCTGTGTTTTGTTTCTTGTGCGTTAGACACACGTAGCCTTGCCCCGGGACTCACAGAGTGATGGTAGCCAAGTACCTCAGGTATTACATGCCTGACGGAAGTGCCACAGCTAACATCCTCCCTTCAGACTCTTGGAGAGCAGGCGGGCATGCTACCCCCCTCCTTCCTTGCTGTGGCCAGCCACAGTCAGAGACCAAAGGGGCTGGAAAGACAGCCCAGGATGTGCCTCCCCAAAGCACATGAGAGGAGCAGTGTTGGCTGCAGAGCTCCGCTAGCTTAGCTGAGTCTCTTTGTGCCTGCGTTATAGTCTATTATAGTCCCTATTACCCCTACCCAGGCTGGCCTGGGCTAGGCCTCCTCCCTTCACAGATGTTGATAGTGAGTGAATATATGGCACTCTAAACCCCATCACAGTGTCTGCTTCTGGAGAACCAGATTTGTGGCAATTTCAACAGAAGTGGGTTGACAAATGCAGGTGATAAGGTTTTATAGCTAAATTGCTTGCCACCTGTCAGGCATCGCATACCTCATCATTCCAGGTAGTTGGAGCTCAGACAGTCACTGGCAAAAGCTGGCAGTTTAGTCGCTGAAAGCAGAGATGAAACTTGATGGTGCGTGGGGGGTGGGGTGGGAGTAGGGAATGCCTCAGCCAAAATGTTAGGCATGTGGACACACAAAAGGAATAGCAGCCATTAGTGATATTAACAGATTTGTTGCTGAGCATGGTTAGTTGCACCCTGGGGAGAGAGTGAATGTCTGAGATCTGAAACTATCACCTGAAAGCCAGATGTGGAGTTCTGAGGGTCACTTTGCTTGCGTGGAAAGATTTTATAATCTGCAAGGGAAGGAGAAAGTGGAAACCAGGATCAGAATTGTATTTAAATTTCACATTCAGGTAAGCACCAAACCCCAGTAGCTGCCAGCAGGTCAGATGCCTGATGAGTTGTGTAAGTGAATCCCATGGACTTTCTGCATGTGCAAACATGAGTGACCCATTCAGTTATAGTAAGAAAGGCTTGTACCTTCTCCAAACCCAAATACAATAGAGTGATTCAACAATACAGAAGTGATTCTCTTAAGAGCAGAAAGCTAGTACAGTAGGAAAAGTGCTTGCTTTGCATGCGACTTACCCAGGTTTGATCCACACCATCCCATATGGTTCCCCAAGCAGCACCAGCAGTGATTCCCAGAGCAGAGCCAAAAGTAACCCCTGAGTATTGTTGGGCGTGGCTCCCAAAATCAATGACCTTAGGATAATTTTACTCTCCTTGACAAAAATCACTTGAACAGAAATACGTCTAGGTTAAAGCTATCAGCTATCTGTTTTTATTACTGGAAACTAAACTATAGAAATACATGGTCATGGCAGATTTAACCTATTTATATTGTAAAGAATAATTCCACTGTTGTTTTTTATGGTCAATATACATTAATTTATTTTTAATTATCAATAAAACAATCAAGTTTGCATTTATAGAAGACCTAGGGCACAGAGAAGTGCAGGGGCTGGGGCACATGTTTCTCATGAAGCTGAAGCTGACCTCAGTCCCACACAGCCCCCAGCACTGAAGTCCAGAGCCCTGGTGGCCCCTGTGAGGACCACTGAGAGCCTAGACAGCACCATTTCACTACACCACGGCATCACACCACTCACCCAACTGGCATAGTATCTTGGTGAAGGGCCCCAGGCCTCCCTGAGCACACGGAAAACCCCCCCAAAATTTAAAACTTTCAAAGCCCTTGCACAACCCCCTAAGGACTTTCTCTCCCCACCATTTTGGCCATTTGACCTATGGGTAGTGTCAAGTCATGGAAATGAACTAATGAAAGCTGAGAAGAAATGAAGGGAACAGACCTCACGGGTATTCTAATCCAGGTGACCCTTACAGAACAGGAACCAACAGAGGGCACAGGGGGGCTTGTTCCAGGAAGCTGGAGCATAAAGCTGGGTATGAAAGGGTGCCAGAGGCACACTCCATGGAATTTGAGAGCTTATTCCTGCTCAGGACAGCAGGAAATCCCTGGCTCCTTTGGGGATGGCTCACACAGGAATGTGGAAAGTGATGCCTTCATGAATGAAACTGGTGCCTCTGAGAGAGGAATAGGATGGACTACGGGGCAGTGGGGAACTGGAATGCAACCAGATGCATGCTCCTTGGGGGCCTGGAAAATATACTAGGGCAGTGCATCCCAACAGATTCCGGGGGAGTATAAGTAACAGGCCGGCGGGATCTTTGCAGGGAAGATATCGGCAGAGCTCAATGACATTGAGAACATTAAGGAAATGACAGGACCCCTAAACTACAATGGTGAGTGAAATCCATTCATTATCAAGGAAAGGTGTTTATTAGCAGCTGCTGCCTCACTCAGTTTGAAATACCCCTCTCCATACCCACTGCCCCTTTGCGTGTGGGCGTGTGGCCAGACTTCTTTGGCCAACAAGTAAAGTCCTCCTCCTAGGGTCCAGGGATTGAAAACACCCAACTCTAGCTCCACAGATCAACCCCTCCCCAACAGACCTCATAAAAGCCCCTTTCTTCACCTTCCTTTTAGTACATTTTGTTCTTTGAGTTTAATCTTCTATAAAGCATAAACACGATAAGGAAAATCCAATGTCAACCAAACAATTTGAAGAGAAAGAGCAAGTTAGTTCGGATCTGGGTCAGCATTCAGGGAAGACACAGCCATGGCAGGAGCTTGAAAACCTTATGGTATGAACTGAAAGGAACTGTTTCAAATACATGGAGGGCTCTGGTGTCTAAAGCAGACAGCATGCAAACAAATGCTGACTCTAAGTAGAGAAACTTAAGAAGGAATCACAGTAACATGAGAGATCCAAAGCACTACAAGAGAGTTTACAAAGACTTGAAAAGCTTCCTTTTTTGTACTGGGAACTGGGAACTACAGGGAAAACAGTAAGTACAATTTCTTAGAAGTGGGAAGCTTGGAAGGGAGGGAGGATCATAAAAATCAACAAGAGGGTAATCCTACCTAGCTGAGAAGCAAGAGTGTGTGTGCAGAAGTATCCTTTGGTGAAGTCTTCAGGTGTGGATGTGGAAAGTTTTCTGAAATTTCTGAAACTCAGGGTTGCAGTCATGTTGACAGTGCACTGACAGAAGAGAAGGGGCAGAACGGATATTGTTAAGTCACTCAGGTAAGCCCCCATGACCAGGGATACATAGGCTAGACCCAGAACTACTCTTCAGAAATGAACAAATGCCACAGTCTCTCCAAATTGTGATGGACTCTTGGTTGGTACTCCAGGATCTCCCAGTCAGCATAAAGTGGAACAGAATCCTCCTCGAAGTACAGCAACTTCCTAGAGAGAACAAAGGCTCCTTAAACTTCCTGACATTTTTTTCTACATCCTCAGTCTTAAGTTGATATGGAATGGAAAGGGGCACTAGATCCGAGTTGATAAATTCTCAGGCAAGTTTGGGAAACCTTTGGGGTAGGTTGTGTCTGCAACACTCAGCAATATGATTTTAAAATGTGTATTATCAGACAAATAGTTCAGAAGGAAATCTTGAAGTCTTGGTGTTGGGTGGGATCCTGGCATTTCCTCCAAGTCTTGCTTCCTAAGTATGATTTCTGAGCTGCTGCCCATAGGGTGCATCTGCCAAGGTGTTTACACTGGGGTTTCGAGGGCTGCTGAGCCCCAGGATGGCCGGGTGCCTGCTTGCTGCAGCATTGTTGATAGATACTGCACAGTATGTCATCCATGTGCAATGGCACACTGACGCTAGCTCCCTCTTCTCTGAATTATCAATGAGCTGGGTGGGCGACAGGGAACTCTCCTGATGGGGTGAGAGACGTGAAGTTCTTTGGGGGCAGAAGTAACTATAGGTAGAGGAAATAACAGTTGCCAATGTGTAATTATAGGCTCTGAACAGAAACTTGTCCAAGGCATGGATTTATCACTCTTCTTTTCCAAAGGGGCTTCTGTAGTCCTGGAGGTTGGCACAGGGCAGCACTGGAAAAGGCTGAATCACTGGGGTAATCAGAGAGAACCCACACTTTCAATGAGCCTCTAATTTCTCTGATATCTAATTTCTGTTTTTAATTTTTTCTTAAGTCTCCCAAACTTACATTTCATCTCCACCTCTGATATTATCTTTTCTTTAAAAACAAAAATAATGTTTATATCTGCATCATTCCATGCAAATAAATCAATTTTTATGGCAGAAAAGACAGATGTTAAAATAAAATTTTAAGTTTGGGGTGTTTATTTAAAAAGGAGGGTTTGTAATATCTAACAGCTTTATGCTATTTCCTAAACAAGACCTTACAAATAATATTGTTAGTTCTTATTCTTTCATTGTAACCTCACACAGAATTACATTGAAAGACATCTGCATGATACACATAATTAATAATACATTTGTGTTTAGGGCTTGTAAAACCTTATGCAGATAAGTCAGTAGAATTCTAAATTAAGAGGTGGGTAGAGGGCGTCCAGCCAGGAAGCGCTCCTGTCCCCCAGCCTTGCCTCCATTCCCGCCTGAAGCCCAGCGGGGAGGCTTGTCCGTCCAGCTTCGCAGGACCGCCCACCAGTCCATCAGCCCCTCCCCTCCAGGTGGGTAGGGGGCATCCAGCTGGGAAGCGCTCCTGCCCCCAGCCGCGGCTCCATTCCCGCCTGAAACTCAGCGGGGAAACTGTCCACCACCCTTCCTCCATTCCAGGATCCTGGGTGGGAGTGGCCTGGGATGGGCTAGGGCGTGGCCACCAGGAAGGGGCGTGGTCTCCCAAAGTGGGCCTGGCCTTCTCCTCGGCAGTGGCCACAGTTATATCACTCACATCAAGAACTCAGGACTCTCATCCCACAACTTGTCGCCTAATACCAACCAAATATTTCCCACCTCTTCTACTACAATCCAATAACATCCCACTTGTCTACTCCATTTCCAACAAATACCTGTTTGAAAATAGCTGTATAAGCTCAGTACCAAATAGCACCTCCTCAAAAAGTTTCACTCAATGTCGATTATAAAACAAAGAATAATGCCTGATTGAGAAGAAGGTCAAACTCAGAAACGTAGAAGGGTGCCTACCATCGACCAACCTTATCCAAAATCCTTTCCCACCATAAGAGGGAACAGTATGATCTGCGCCAGACGGGAACCGAGGCCCATTTTTTGGCAACAAAACTGAACGGCTCCTGGCAGTCTCTCCTCATTCAACCAGGTACAGCCTGCCCCCACGGCTTGGGACTCTCCCTGGGCATGCACAGCTAGCTCGATCCCCTAGAATAGCCGGTTTTCTCCCTTGACCTGAGCGGGACAGGAACTGAGGCAACATCCCATCTCGTAGCAACAAAGCTGAACGGATCCGGGAACTCTCTCCTCACTCAACCAGAATAGTAACAGTGAACGTGAAGGACTAAACCACACTGGTCACAATGGTAAAGCAACGCAAAAGCCCACCAAACTTTCTTATTGAAGAGGCTAGCCCAGAAGACACCAACAGT
>JAOXYA010461556.1:0-17190 GCA_028565675.1 Sorex palustris
AAGTTCATTTAAACTGTTTCCAATGGGTGCCAAAGAGAGAGGACAACAGGTAGGATATTTGTCTTCCACAAGGTTTACGGAAGGAGAAAAATGGCATACAGGGATGGTGACATGTAACCAACAAAAAAGAAAGAAATATCTCCCAATTTATTTAGGTGCTCTGATGCTGAGGTACATGACTGGTTTCTACTCAAAGCAATTTGAAGTCCCCTGATTCACTATTATGAGACAATAGAAAGTACTATTTATCAGATCTCACATTTGGAAGCATTCAGGTTCTTCTTCGTACTGAATGCCATAGGAGGAAAGGAGAACTTAACTTTTTCCATTGAAATAAGTGGAACTTATGTAGTGAGAATAATATGCCTTTAGAAAAGCTGGAAATTTGCTAGACACAGGGACATGAGTGCTTTAAAACATATTCGTAGTTGACTGGAAAAAGCTCAGCAGGATGCTGTTCCCACAGAGGCTCTCTGGTTTGATGCTGGCACCTCATGGTCTCTCAGAGCCCACTGGGAACACTGGGGAGCACAGAGTTGGGAGCAGCCTCTGAGCACTTTTGCTGTATTCCCCAGACAAAACATGTTTCATTGATATAGTTCTTGCATTCTTTTTATTCTCTCCACCACCCATCCTCATTTGAATTTATTCCAAAAGACTTTCACCATAAAAATAAAGGACTGAAGTGAATGTAAGCCCTAAGATTACCCATGATTTTATTTCGTTTTTAAGGTTTATTTTATTTTTTCTCTTTCTGGGTCACACCCGGCGATGCACAGGGGTTACTCCTAGCTCTGCACTCAGGAATTACTCCTGGTGGTGCTCAGGGGACCATATGGGATGCAGGGGATGCAACCCGGGTCGGCTGCATGCAAGGCAAATGCCTTCCCGGCTGTGCTATCGCTAAGGCCCCCAGTACTAGAATTACACTATGCATTATTCCGTGCCAGCCTGCATGACACAGAACCCCCAAGGGAACGACACGACAGTCATGCTCAACGAGGCGTGTTGAAGCCCCGTGGAGCTATCTCCCTCCTGCCCGCCCGTCCTCTCTGGTCCCACACACAGTGGAGACTGACACTGGTTTCTCTGGGCAATCCACCGGGGTCAGCTGAAAGCCAGGCAAAGACTTTAGTTTCCTGGGACCACATGGCCCAAGCACTGTCCTGCCAACTCTGCTCTGAGACCCCAATCCTCCCCAGCGTGTGGCTACACACAGGCTCGGGAGATGCCGCGGAGGCTGGAGCAACCATGTGTGCATGAGGCCTGAGTCTGATCCTGCCTGGCGGCCCCCAAGGTCCCATCAGACGCCGTCTGGCCGAAGGCGACTGCCTTTACCCGATTTCCTAATGACAAGATGCTCCCTTATTCGAAGGGTCAACCGCAAAGATGCATCCAGAGAAAAGACCACATCTCAGGACGGGAGATGCACACTGAAAGTAACTATGACCAAACATGACGGCCATCTAGTGCCTGGACTGCAAACCATAACACCCAAAAGGACAGTAAGAGGGAAGGTGCGTGCCACAGACGTGGTAGGGAGGGGGGAGGTGGCGGGAGGATACTGGGGACATCATTGGCGGTGGAGAATGGGCACTGGTGGAGGGAGGGGTAACAGAACATTGACGGAAATGTAACCACAAAAGTTTGTTAAGTCTGTATCTCACAGTGATTCTTAAAAAAACAAAAACAAAAAAAGAAAGAAGCCCCTGTATATTCCATCACTGCCAACAAAGAAAGGGTCGAAGCCAAGTCGACTCCCTAGCGGCCCTGCCCCCGGGAATACTCAGTCAAGTCCTTTCCCGTCTCCATTCCCAGCATCCTCCTTCCCACTTCCTCACCAGGACTGGCCTTTTGTGATTTTTTTCCCCCATGGGGTGCAGGGGGCCTTTGCACGGTGAGGAGGATAATTTGGGACTCTGTGCTTGTGTGTGTGTGTGTGGGGGGGGGGTGTATTGCCTGCAAAACCCAGCGGGTACCTGGTGCTGGTAAGCCCAGGTGGGTCAGAAGCGCCTCATGATAAGCCCCGCGCTGCCCTCCAGCCCTCGCACGGTCTGACCAGGCTCGCCAGCACCCCTCCATGCGTACAAGCAGCCACTCAACCCCACTGAACTCTGCCTTATCTGCACAGCCAAAGCTGCGCTAATCTTGACCTCCCTGGGTTTTTGGTGAAGATTAAATGAGCCTGGAGCACAAAGCAGGCATCAAGCCCAGGATGTCTTCTCCCGCTTCTGAAACACTTGGGGGCGGGGAGGCGACTTTCATAACCCTTAATCAGACCCGAAGAGACACCCCGAGACCGAACACGCCACGCCCAGGTGGCCCTCCGAGGGCGCCTGAGATAACCATCAGGCACCCGGCAGGAGCTCTCGGCACTTCCTCTGGGACGCCACCTGCTTCCCACGAGCTGGAGCTTGGGAACTGCCCGGCAAGATTAGCACAGGGGCCCAGGGCTCCTCGGGGCTGCAAATGACCATCCACCCACTGCCCAGGGCAGGGACGGAGTCAGTGGCACGTTCAAAGCCCTTGATAAGACAGAAAGAGAAGGGCAAAGGGTGAAGTCAGTTTAGGATGAGGGTTGGCCTCAAGTTCAGAGCCTTCAAGAGGCTGGGCGCGGGCCGGGCACACGGCTGACCCAGGTTCCATCCATCCCCGGCACCTCACAGGGTCTCCGGGCTCGAACACAGAGCCAGCTGCATGCCCTGAAGCATCGTCCGGTGAAGTCAGTTTAGGATAAGGGCCAGCCTCAAGTTCCGGGCCTTCAAGAGGCTGGGCGCTGGCCAGGCACAAGACTGACCCAGGTTCCATTCCTGGCACCTCGCAGGGTCTCCGGACTTGGGCCCAGAGCCAGGGATATGCCCTGAAGCATTGCCAAGTGTGGTCAAAGACTAAAAAAAGAAGAAAAAGGAGATCTAGGATGGCATCAACCAAAAGGACCCAAGAGACGGGGGCCCATCCCACGGCCCAGGCCAGTCCACCCACTTCGGCCTACTTGACACCATAGTCAGGGGCCTTGTGGGGAGCTTTCCTGCGTGAGGGGGCCCACAGGCACTGCCCACTCGTAGTGACCACAGCTCAGCTGGTTTCTGGGCTGTGCCCGGCTGCAGGTGTGCGGAACCAAGGTAGGACGAAGTCACAGTTCCCAGGGAGCTCGAGTGCCAATTGGACAACCCCCTGCTGTCCACTGTGTCTAAGTCTGAACTGGACGCCCCAGTGTCCACCATGCACTCCAGTCTCAAATGGTGAACAACCCGCTGTCCACTATTTCCTGGAGTCTCAATAGTGGATGCCCTGCTGCCCACTAAGCCCTCGAGAAATTGCCCTGAAGGAAGAAACCATCATCGCAGACTCTGAACGAGGTCACCTGCCCATAGGTCAGCCTGATGCTGGGTCAACAGCCCTCCAGCAGGCCGGAGAGCAGGCCCACGGGTGAGGCAAATGCCTGGCACGAGGGTTCGAGCCTGGAACAGCCCAGAGAGAGAAGAGGAGGCAGAAAAGGCATCCTGAGCTGTGGCCATGCCTCGGGCCCCAGGCATGCCATGCGGTCTCTGGGCCCATGGGGGACCCGAGATGCGGCCGAGGACCACATGGGGTTGGACACGGGCAAGGCCTAAAGCCCCAGCTGTCTCTCTGGCCACAGAATCGTCTTTTTCAGCGATGTCTCGGGCTGGGCCCAGGCCCGCCCCACCAAAGCTGCGGCTGGACAGCTGCACACGTCCGCCCGAGGCAGAGCCCAGGGCTGGTAGAAGTGAGTGCGTTCAGGAACCGTCCTTCTCTACAGAAAGGGCAGAGCGGAGGGGGATGGGGCCGCGCCTCCGCACAGCAACCCCCAGAGCAGGGTGCTTTTCCCCAAGGCGCACTCTTGGCACCCAAACGGTCTGTTTAAGGTTCTGCCGTCACGTGGAAGTGGAACACAGACCTGCCCTTCTCGGCGACTGACCTCTGTCCCGTATTCCCTTGCCAGGAAGGGTGAGGAGGGCAGGCAAGTCTGGGTCACACTTGGGGATGACTCCTGGCTCTGTGCTCCTCAGTCACCCCGGCAGCGCTTGGGGGACCCTGTGCAATCACGGAAATCAAACAGGGGTCAGCCTTGGGTAAGCGAAAGGTCTTAATCCCTGCTACAAGCACTCAACACTTGGGCCGTGGCCAGTGACACTCAGAGGTTACTCCTGGTTCTGCACTCAGGGGTCATGCATCACTCCTGGCGGTGCCCGGAGGACCATATGGGATGCCAGGGATGGAATCCCTTGGCCATGTGCAAGGCAGGTGCCCTTCCCGCTGTCCGATCATTCCGGCCTCCTCCCCAACACTTAAGAATCTGAACTTGAGTGCTTACTGATGACCAGCCTCTTCCTCTCATTGCTGCAACGTCCTGCAAGGCAGATCCAGCAAAACCAAGCAGACCAAGAAGAAAAGGGGTCGCTGGCAAGAGAGCATAATGGGCCGTGAATGTGGCTGACCTGGATTGGATCCCCGGCACCCGAGATGGCTCCCCAAACCCCACCAGGAGTGAACCCTGAACCCTGCTCAGTGTGGACCAAAAGAACCAAAACCCACCAAACAGACAGGCAACCTGGACCAGGCAAGGCCCAGGAACCCAGCAGCCCTGCACGCGCCAAACAAGCACAAACAAGGGCTCCAGCACCCACCGCCCTGCTTCCTGCGTTGGGCTTAAAGCAACCCTCAAAGAGACTCCTTTAAAAAAACCTTTCAACGTTGGAAAGCCGAGGGGAAGAGCTAGGAGAAGAAGAGGAAATGTCGGCGGGAGAAGGACCTGTGTGCAGGTGTGGGGGGACCCTTGGCCCTTCAGTCACGGATCCTGGCACTTCCGGAGTTATTGTAGTGAACTGGAATTTTCTGGTGGAGTGTGTTGCCGCACACTGGGCCAATGATGAGCTTCCATGCAACGTGCCCCGACATGCCTCCCCCGCAGCCATCACACCCTAAGACCAGTGGCTCCAAAGCTCCTAAGAACTTTGTAGAGTCACCCCGAGCCTGGCGTGCCCAGACTTCCCATCCCCACCACCCCCCCCACACACACACCCAGCCGTGAACGGGGTGCGTGAGCACGCACCCCCGACACGTGAGTGGGGCACAGAGATAGATGTGCACGCACACACCCCAACACGTGTGCAGGGCCACCGCACGCATGCACACACACGTCTGGGGCTGGTTCTCCAGCCTGACGTCACCCAGGCTTCACCTGTGCGTGCAGGTGCGCCCGCCACGCTCCCATCGTCCTCCAGCCCGGGCTGCTCGGGCCTGTCTCATCTTGAGGGAACCTTCCCGGTGCCCCGACCCATGGCTGCTCCGGGGCTCCCTCACCCCACCACGGAGGCGGCTCCCTGCGCGCAAACAGGCCCGACCAGCTCTCCTGAGCACGGCGCCAGGCGGAAGTGAGGAAGGGCTGGGCCGAGCAGAACCAGCATTTCAGGCTGCTTCCCCAGGGCTCGGAGCCCCAGACTTGGCGGTGCCACATCGGGGTACAGGGGCGTCTCCCCGAGGCTCATCTCAGTGAAACGCATCGAGTCGGGGGGTGGGGGGGGACTCAGGCCCACATTTTACACAAATTCATCACAACGACGCAATCTGGAACCAGAGACGTAGTGCAGCAGGAGGGACCCTTGGTCTGTACAGGCTGATGGGGGTTTGGCCCCCGGACGGGAGCCCACTGGGAGTGATCCCTTGGGCCCAAGCACGCCAACTATAGCCCCAGAACACAAAAAGAAAAAGAGACCCCTTAGTAAGTGCAAATGCCTCCAGCTCTGTGACTTCGGACCCACTCGATTTCCATACCCCTGAGCTTCAGCTCCAATTTTTAAAAAAAAAAATTTCTTTGTGGGCTGGAGAGAGGACAGCGAGTTGGGCGCTCACCTTGCACAAGACCTTGCTGGGGTTTGGGCCCAGGGCGTCTTCCAGACAGTGCCTAGGACTTTCTCCTGGCGCTGGGCTCTGGAGTCATACCTGGCGGCATTCCAGAGGCCGTATGTGGTGCCCAATGTTGAGTCCAGCCCGTCCGCATGTGAGCCAAGCACTCACCCACCATACGGCACCCGCCCTGCACGCCAAACCCTTCCTTCACACCTGAGTCACCCTTCCGCCCAGACGGCGGGCACCGAGGCACAACTCTCCTTCCTGATGGGCGGGTCAACGTTCTCGCCGAGCCATCAGCCCTGCGCCATCTGCCACCCCTCTATGCCAGCAGACCTCAGTGGAGACCTATCTACAAGGTACACAAGGGGAAACTAAGGCACGGAAAGTCAGCTCACTTTCACGTCAACTGCTGCAGCCGTGTGGGAACAGCAGAAAAACGACAAGCTTCCCTGACGGGGGCCGGACTGCTTTTGAAAACTAGCTTATGCAGGGCCAGAGATGCAACTGGGCCCGGAGGGCACAAAGCCCCCCGCGGCCCCCGCTGGGATTCGAGCTTGGCTCAGCCCACACACGGAACCACAATAGTTCCAGGGGCCTTGGACAGAAGCCAACACACAAGGACGCCAACACAGGCTTGCTCTCAATCAGCCTGCGATTCCCAAAAGCTCGCCTCCTAAAAGGCAAGGGTCACCTGCTCGAAGCCCACTGGGAGGAGACCAGGAGGGGAACGGCCAGCCCAGGCCAGCCAGAAGGCCGACACATCAGGCCACAAACCCGAGTCTCTGCCGACTCGGCTCACAGGGCACCAACGTGATGCCAAAGATAATTCCTTCCTCCTTCCAGCCAGCAAGGTCACTGCACACCCAGGGGCGCTCAGGTTAATTCCCTGTCTGCTGCAGTGCTTTGCTTGGGCCCCCGCTCTCCACTGTGTGACGGCAGGGGACCTCCTGGTGTCCCCCGGGGGGGGGGGGGGAAGAGACTTGATGGGAGGAGTGGACGGAGCCACAGCACGGCTGGCAGGACAGTGCAGGACACTGCACTTGAATATGGGCGACGTGAATTCAATTCCTGGCATCCCACATAGCCAATGCCTGGGCACCGCTAAGAGTGACCCCTGAGCATCACCAGGTGCCCCCCCCCCCCGCCAAATCCCAGCATCATGTGGGATTAGAAGGGGGTTTGGAGCAGGTGGGCCACACCTGGCTGCATGATGCAGAGACCAGATGGGAGTATCAAGGATCTAACCGCTGTCCCATCTCTCAGGCCCCAGCATGGACGGTCCCTCAAGCACATCCAGGTCACAACTGAGCAGAGCAAGAGCAGTCCCCGAGCACGCCAGATGCACCGGACACAGGGACAGCACGCTGTTCCCCCATGGTGGGTGGGGGGAGGACGACAGAGAATTCGCTCTTACAAAAGAATACAAAAGCGGAGGACAACAGCTTATCATCGAGGTGCCGCGTGCGCCAGTGACTCACGTGGGCATGGCCCTCGGTGCAAATGCAGTGCCAGTGGCAACATTCTCATCAAGGCGCTGACGGAGAGGGAGCAGGAGTCCCTGGCGATGGGGTCCGGGGGGAGGAGCCAGGGAACCTGAAGGGGTTCGGCCTACCAGGCCCACAACACCCGCCACGAGGCTGCACAAATGTTCACCGAGCTTGGGGGACACGGGGAAACTGTGGCCTGGAGGAGAGAAGTTCTCACCCAATAACTCCCCCCCTTACAGGAGTTGTTCTCACCGCTGCATCACCGTCACTATGGGCCAATCAGGGCCGACGCCTGTGGCTGGAGCTGCAGATTGGCGCCCACTCCTCTCGAATGCATGGGGGAAGCACACGCTGCCCAGGACCAACCCTGAGACTTCTGCATCCTAAGCATACCCATGGGGACAGACCCCTGGTCATACTGGTTGTGCTCAAGGCTCATTGCCAGCAGTGCTGGGAGACCACGGGGGGTCCCCTACCCCACTGTACTCTCTCTGGCATCACATACACTTTTTCTTTTGGGGTCACATACGGTGGTGCTCAGGGGACCCTCTGGGATGCTGGGGATCGAACCCAGGTCAGTCGTGTGCAAAGCAACACACCACCTGCTGTTCTACCACTCTGCCCCCTCCGCACACTTTTTTGTTTTTAAGTTTCTAGGCCACATCCAGCCATGCTCAGGGGACCATGGAGGGTGCTGGGGGTGGAAGTCGGTGGGCCACATGCAAGGCAGGCACCTGCCCGCTGGACTAGCATTCTGACCCCCACGTACAGTCCAGAGGCCTGGGTGATGGTGTAACTGGCAGTGCACTTGCCCTGCATGCAGCAGATCTGGCCAAGTGATAGTATAGACCAAGTGACAGTACAGGTAGGATAGATCCCTAGCAACCTCCAGCTCAGTGAGTTGCACAAAACGTGTGGCCTCCCCCATAAACACAGACCTGGGAGGCACCCAGGCCAACACACCAGAACCTGCATGCCTCAAGCGACAGTTGCGCCGAGCACTGTGTATGAGCAGCTGAGCACTGTGTACGAGCAGCCAAGTCACCACAGCTTGGCAATGACGAGAGAAACAGAGAAGAGAACACACTACAGAAAGGCTCGAGGGATGGTGCCCAGTGATAGGACAGTCAGGGGTTGGAGGGGCACAACTGCCTGGCATGAGACCAACCCAGGTTTTACCTCCAGCACCTCGTAAGGACCCCCAAGCCCCACCAGGAGTGATCCCTGAGCAAAGTCAGGAGTAAGCTCTGTGCACCGCCAGGTACGGCTCCTACCACCCCCACAACAAAACGGGGTGAGGGGGGCAGAGAGTGTCTGGGAGCTAAGATGCTCACCTTGCGTGCAGCTGACCTAGATTTGATCTCTGAGCTCATACGTGACCCCCAGCACCACCGGGCAGAGCCAAGAACAGGCTGAACCTGCACCTTGCCACATCACGACAGCAATGACAGAACCCGAGGCCCTAGCCCGCACGGACAGGCTGGCAGGGGCACCTGGTCACTCCAGCACACTTAGGAAATGGCGTTTGCTAAGAAGGTCTGAGCCAATACCCTGTTAAGTGGCAAGAAAGGGGCCAACCGAGGGCCTTTCCTGTGGGGAACGGGGCAAGCGGGGCGCCCAAGAGCCAGCAGACGCTTCTCTTCGTCAACCTCGGCTGGAATGCAGACCCGCCGCCCTCTCTCCGCTTCACCAGGGTTCTTGCATCAGACTCAAATGCCTGAGCCATTCACAGGAAGGACTCGAGGTGGCCTGCAGCCGTCCCAGCTGAGTCGGGCTGGTCCAGCCATGCTGGGTGGCCACGTGGCTTCTGGAGAGCCCCAGAGGGACAGTAAGGACGGACACACCTCTCCTCTCCTGCCCTCCTGAGGCCCAGGGGCTCTGCAGCGAGGCGGCCACAGCGGGCGACGCTCAGGGCTCACTCCTGGAGGTGCTCGGGGGACTATATGGGATGCTGGGGATCGAACCCGGGTCAGCCACCTGCCTGACGTGCTGTACTGTCGCTCCAGCCCAAGGTCTGGTCGTATTCAAAAGCAGCAATTACTAAAAGCTTCATGAAGTATACGATAATAATAGTGGTCTCGGTGGATGTAAACAGAAGCAGAAAAGCCCCTGAATAATCAAAGCGGCAAACCCCCAGGTGGGCGGGTGCCAGGGGGCACTCTATGGGCAGCGTGCACCTCTGCCGGGGGAGGGAGAGGGGGCCCTGGGGTCCAGGCCCAGGACACCAGCTGGGACGGGCTTCGGGCACCAACAAAGAGAAGTTGCCGAACACAGGCAGGGGTATGCTCCCTTTCTTTTGGCCAAGTGGTGCTCACTTGGCACCAGGTCAATTCCTGATAGAACTTTTCTCAGGGGTCAAGACAGAGAAGGTCTCGGAGGAGACTTGAGCACAGAGCTGGGAGTGAACCTAGAGCACTCACTGCCAGGGGTGGGCCCCAAACAAAAAAAAAATACAAAGGAACTAAAAAAAAAAAGGCCAAGAAAACAAAGCAACTGACTCGATCATTGGCAAGATGGAACTAGAGAAAATGATGACTTTTTTTTTTTGCTGTTTTTTTGGGCCATACTTGGTGATGCTCAGGGTTTATTCTGGACTCTGCACTTAAGCATCACTCCTGGTGGCGCTCAGGGGACCAGATGAGATGCCGGGGATCAAATCCAGGTCAGCTGTGTGCAAGGCAAGCGGCCTCCCCGCTGTGCTATGGCTCTAGTCCCCATGATGAGCTTCTGAAAGGGGCATTTTCATACTCAACCTTTTGGAAGGGGCAGGAGGTGAGGTGGCAAAGGGCCTGACACTGTGTAGGGAAGAGCCCTAGGTTTTTGTTTTTTTTTTTTTTGACAGATGCCGGACTCCTCGACCTCCGAAGAGACTTCAGTCTATTTAGCCAAGACCTCAGCTCAGGGCCCGGCTCATCGGCTCCTCTTGGCTTTCACTTCAGGGAACTCAAAAAACTTCCTCAACTACCAATTGTTGAAAAAAATGATGGGCCGAACACCTGGGTGAGAGCACTCGCCTTGCACGCATCCCAGCCCGATTCTATTCCTGGCACCGCATATGGTCCCCCCCAGCACAGACAGGAGCAACCCTGAGCACAAAGCCAGGAGTCCATCAGTTCTGAACACCCATGTGTGCAGCCCCAGACAGAAGCAGCAACCAGGTTCCCGGTCACCCACGTCACGGACAGGCAGTGGCCGCTCCTCCGACGCACCACTATGACCTCGGGCCTTACATGTGCAACCGGAAATGCTTCAGTGCCAAATCACAACCCCAACCGCAACAAATCGCTGGGGGCACCCGGACCCTGCCCAGGCATCAGGAGGAAACATGCTCGCAGCCCCCGGAGCAGCTCCCCGATGAACAATTCTCAATCAACGAAATCATTCTCGATAAGGCCATCTTCCTCTAAAAAATTAGTAACTTTCCTTACACTTTCCAGATTTTTCTGGTTTATTCTGCACCTAGGCATAAAAGAGAATCACCCAACTAACCCTCCCAAATTCATTTTTTTTTTTTTTGCATTTGGGTCACACCCAGTCTCCTGCTCAGCCACAAGCAAGGCCATGCCCATCCCGATGTACTGGCACTCTGGTGCCCCGCGCAAATTCTCATTTCTAACTCCCACCAGTTGGGGTCTGGAGCGATCGCACAGCAGATAGGGCGTTTGCCTTGCACGCGGACAACCCAGGTTCGATTCCCAGCATCCCATATGGTCCCCTGAGCACTGCCAGGAGTGATTCCTGAGTGTAAAGCCAGGAGTAACCCCTGTGCATCGCTGGACGTGACCCAAAGAGAGAGAGAAAAAAAAGAAATCTAACTCCCACCAGTGACCATGGAATTGGAGTATTTAGGATGCACATAAATAAGGAAACACAAACAAGCCGGCCCTGCAAGCTGCTGACCCCACCAGGCCGAGGCTGAGAATGAAGTCTTTGCGGCACCATCTGCTCGGACCGACGGCACTTTATCTGTCACAGCCCAGAGGAAACTGCTGCGCAGCAGATGATATCGGGGCATTCATACCCCCAAATGGACTGACGGCATCTGCTTCCTGGGAGGTGGGGGGGAAACGGGATGGACTGGGACCTGAACTAACCAGTAAGCAAGCAACGGGAGGGGCCGGAGGGACAGTCCGAGGGGCATGGGCTGTGCCTGGCACCACACCCACTGGGTTGGTTCCCAGCATCCCTTAGAGTCTCCTAGCCTCACCCGTGGGATTCCTGAGTGACAGCCAGGAGTAAACCCTGGACATCGCCAGGTGTGGCCCAAAAATTAAAAAAAAAAAAAGGCAGCTGCAATGAAACCCAGAAATCCAGGACACAAAGGAGACAAAACAGTTGAGTTAGGGGGCTGGAGTGATAGCACAGCGGGCAGGGTGTTTGCCTTGCACGCAGCCGACCCAGGTTCGATTCCCAGCATCCCTTATGGTCCCCCGAGCACCACCAGGGTTGATTCCTGAGTGCAGAGCCAGGAGTAAACCCTGTGCATCGCTGGGTGTGACCCAAAAAGCAAAACAAACAAACAAACAAAAAAACCCCAGTTAAGTCGGACCTGCTTTCAGTGGCTGGGAACACTGAGCCAAACACCTTCCCTGAGTTTGAGAAAGAAACTGTTAAATAAAACACCTCAGGCCTGAGAGCCCCCAGGAGTCTCCAGATGTACCACCAGGTCCCGAAGAAAGCATCACTCCTGTTGGAGTATTCACTCACTTCCATGACCCTGGTCACCCAACCCCCAATTACTGGGCTCCAGAGCCTGCAGGTCGACACATGACTACTCATTAGCACTTTAAAGACTTACCGGATGGCAGATAATGGCTCACTCATGGCTACAAGATATGATTATGAATTTTATAATACACAATGCATCACGTATAAATGTACTACCTGGGTAATGAAAGAGTTCAGGGTAAAGCCATCTCACTTCATCACCTCAAAAATGGCTTCGTGTCAAGGCGATCGTCCTATGTAGTTCTGAGATGATGAAGAGGGGTACCAATGAACAGAAGTTTGCAAAAAGCATATATATGGGGGGTGATGGGATAGCCTGGAGAGACGGTACAGTGGGTAAAGCATCTGCGACTGTTCTATCCCGGAATCCCATATGGTCTCCCAAGCGCCTCCAAAAGCAACTGCACAGTGCAGAGCCAGGAATAACCCCTGGGCATCTGCAGGGAACCCCTCCCCCACTGCAAACAAAACCATTTAGCCAGAGACTCCAGAGATAGGAAAAGGACTAAGGCTCTTGCCTTGCACACAACCGACCTAGGGTTGAGCCCCGGCACCACACTGTCATGGACCACTGAGCACAGGGCTAGGAGCCAGCCCTGAGCACTGCCAGGTAAGTATAAGCTGCCCCCGAAACACAAAAGCATCCTGATGGGGAAAGAAAGAATTCTTATCCATCAAAAGCAGCCACAATGAGCCCTAGAACCTAGAAGCCACCATTGTGGACCTGGCCACCAAGTGACCATCCTGTCTAACTCCCAAGCGACACCCTCACCTCAAAAGCCTGCTGTGTGTTCAACTTTCCAAAGTCCGCCTGAATAGACCCCCCCCCATCCCCCCAGCCCAGCCCACACCCTTCCTGAGCACAGCAGACACCCCTGCCTGGTTCCAACAGCCCCTGGAAGGTTCCAGGTCTTGGGAACTGCAGTCCCTTTGCTGGGGCGCCCGGGGGACTGTGGGAAGGATACAGTCTGTCATGGTGGCCACGTCCAGCTTGTCCAGATCCGGGGAGCCGGGACAACACTTCTTGAACTCTTTCCGAAGGTCGAAAAAGGAGTAGAAGCATTCGGGCAGCAGAACATTCTGCAGGAGGGAGAGGGAAGCGGTCACTGCGGGCCCACTCACAACTCAGGAGCCGAGAGCCGCGATTTCAGACATTCAAACAACGGTGGGCTGGAGCCACAGGACAGAAGTTACAGCGTTGGCCTTGCACGCGGCTGACCCAGGTTCGATCCCCAGCATTCCGTGTGGTCCCTCAGCACCGCCAGGAGTGATTCCTGAGTGCAGAGCCGGGAGTAACCCCTGAGCATGGCTGGGTGGGTGTGACCCAAAAAGCCAAAAACAAACTGTTCGATCTCCTGTATCCCCATATGGTCCCCAGAGCCTGCCTGGTTCAAGATTGAATACGGGGAGCCAGGAGTGGCCCCAAACCAAAACACCAAAAAAAACCCCAGAAAGCCAGACAGTACAGCTAGTCGGGGGTTTGCCCAGCTTGTGGCTGACCACGGGCGGGGTGGTGACTCCATAGTGCCACATAGGCTTCCCTGAGCATCACCAGGACTGACCCCTGCGCAGTCAAGTGCAGACCCCAAAGAAGCAGAGGAAACACCGAGGGCTGGAGCAGGAACACATTTACCCTCAGGCGGCGCCTGAGACTGGTCTGACCCTCGAAAGAGTAGGGACTGAGCCCTGGGCACAGGTAGGAGCACCACCAGGTACGTCTCCCCCAAGCAAAGCAAAAGTGAAAAATACGAGTGTTGGGCCAGAGAGACGGTACAGGAGGGAAGGTACTTGCCTTGCATGTACCTGTGATCGCAAGCCGAGTGCCAATCCCTGGCACCAAGTACCCCAAACACTGCCGGGGTCACCCTCAACACAGAGCCCGAGTGCGGGAGGGTGTGACCACCGCCTCCCCCAAACAAAACACACTGAAGCCATTATAAATTATAAAGTAGGCTAGAAGTTTTGCATAATGTAAATATGTCATGCAAAAAAAAATGTTACAAAGACTCTTGGGAACTGGGTCAAAGGGCTTGGGGAGCATATGCAGGGACCCTGAGGTCCTTTCCAGTGGCCTCCAAGCACTGCTGACTATGCCTGTCCTAATACAAAACACAACATTTTTTTTGGGGGGGTGACACCCACTGGTACTTAGGGATTACTCCTGACCGACCCTATGGGATGCCGGGGATTGAACCTAATTGGCAACGCAGGTTAAGACCCTACTGTACTATAGCCCCGGCCACCACACTAGGACACTGAAATGTCAATCCAAGCGTGTTCCAAAACACCATGTTCCGTGCACAGCTACCTTCACTGTATTTGACACAAGGCACTATCACCAGTATATTTTTGAGTAAAAGGCTTCTTCCCAGGCTCTCCCAGTTCCCTGAATTTCCCCTCCTGAATAGGGCTACTTTCCTTAGGACACTACACCCTTAGTACTTCTGGGATTTTTATCAAGATGCTGAGAAGGGTCAGAAGATAGTACAGTGGGTAGGGCGTTTGCCTTACCCACGGCCAACGTGGGCTCAATCCCCGGCATCCCATATGGTACCCCCAAGCACCGCCAGGAGTAATTCCTGAGTGCAGAGTCAAGACTAAAATAATGTGACCCAAAAAGATTAAAAAAAAAAATGCGAAGAGAAGTGGCTCGGGGAGGCATACTCAAAAACTCGCTGGAGGTGTTCACACCTGCGAAAGGAACGAAACAAGCCGCTTCCCTCGAAAGTAACAGGGACGGTGCTCAGACATCTGGCTGAGGATTCCAGAATTCTCATCAAGTTCCCAATCAAGGACACAGCCTTCAGCTGATCACTAGGCGAACCACTGCTGCCTCCCCTTGGAAGCAGACGATCTAAGTTATGGCGAAAGGAGTGGTTTTCTCAACCCGCAAGAAACAGGATTTCACCTCTGAACTTTTCAAAAACTGCTGTTACACTTTTTTTTTTTTTGCTTTTTGGGTCACACCTGGCGATGCACAGGGGTTACTCCTGGCTCATGAGCTCAGGAATTATTCCTGGCCGGTGCTGAGGGTACCATATATAGGATGCTGGGAATCGAACCCGGGTTGGCCGCGTGCAAGGCAAATGCCCTACCCGCTGTGCTATCGCTCCAGCCCCAAAAACTGCTGTTACACTTAGGAGGCCAGTCCATGGCTTGTCCATTCTAGCATCAAAACAGAGTATCTGCTTATCTCCCACTGATTGGCCACATCCATCATCTGTCCAACTCTTCTCTGCAAGATGTGCTCACAGTTTCCTTAAAAATAGCTTATTCCGGAGGCTGGAGAGATAGCACAGCGGGTAGGGCATTTGCCTTGCAAGCGGCCGACCCGGGTTCGACTCCCAGCATTCCATATAGTTCCCTGAGCACCGCCAGGAGTAACCCCTGTGCATCACCAGGTGTGACCCAAAAAGCAAAAAAAAAAAAAAAAAAAAAAAAAGTGTATTCCCTCGTACAGGGCGGGCGCCTTGATGCAGACCAGGTTCCATCCCGGGGCCACACACTGGCCAGGAGTGCCCCTGAGCACACAGAGTCAGGAATAAGCTCTGAGCACCTCTGGGTGTGCCACCAACCACCCCCACACACAAAATGCTAACGCCCATCTTTTCCAGCTTGGTCCCTACCCACTGCAATAAAAAGTGAGCGCTCAAACTAATTAAGTTTATGAGAGCAACTGTATTAGGGCCGATTGGCCACACCTACACCATGGACCACCTGCCTTGCTCTCAGCCACAAAAATCAGGGGGCAAGCCAGATGGAGACGTGATTGGCTCGCCCCAAACTCAGGAAAAAAAACCAGGTACCAATGCTCTGGTTTTGATGCAAAATGTTAGCTTTGAACATTTAAGTCAAGCAAATCCCAGCGCTCTCACTTGGTTGCCTAGACTCTTTGCAGTTCAAAGCTCTTTGATGAACTCGAATCACACTTAAGGTTCAGTTGCATTTTTCTTTGTTCCTTTCTAGGATAAAGCCATTTCCACAGGAATGGGGCTCTTTGAAGTTCCTTTAAATGTCCAAAGTTGAGAGGCTATGCCTTAGAGGCAGAACACAAAGCACTGTATTTAAGAACCCCTCCCCCCAAGACCCCCCAAAATTCACAAGTTAACTGCAACAGCCAACAACTATCACTATAAAAAAAAAAAAGCACAAGTTTTGACTCCGCTACGAAAACAACACAGGAAGGATTTTAAGTATACAGCGTCCTGGTACCCAGGACATCCACGCTGGCATGCACCAATCACCACCAGTAACTCTCCAAACACACCTTGTTTGAAATAAAAAAAAAAAAGCTCAGACACGTGGAAAAGTCCCTTTTTTTTGTTTTTTTTCCCCACTTCCCCGCCCCCCCCCCAGACCATCTCTCTTACCTTCTTGGACGCCTCCGGATGCAGGATTTGCCGAATGTGGAGCTGCCCGTCCGTGCACAGGCAGAAGGAAGTGCCCACCGCAATATTCAGCTCATTGCTCACGGACTGGTTAAACTGAAAAAGGCCAAGACACACACACACAAGGGGCAACAACTGATGGGAGATCTGGGCTCTAGCCGGGGCGTCCCCGGAGGACAACTGACCCGCGCCCCTAGGGCCCCCTGTGCTCCTGCCCACCCACCCATCCATGCCTGCATCCATGCATGCATGCACCCTGCAGTTCAGGCCGGGGCCCCGTTTCGTCAGCCGTTGCCTTTGTGTTACATCATCCCCCGTCCCGTATTTCTTTTTTTTTTATTTAACTATTTGGCCAACCCCGGGTTGCAGGAAAGATGCCCGATCCCGATCAACAAACGTGGGCGATGGGCGTTATCGATCTCGGGAAGGCGCTTTCTGGAACGCCGCCCGGGAGGGGCCACTTTCACCCCAGCCTCGCGGCGGGCGCGGGTGCGAGGAGGGCGCGGGGGGCCCCCGCCCTGACCCCGCCCAGCCTCCGCACCCCGGTTTCTGGGTCACTCGGGTTCCAAAACGCGGGGATGCAACAACGCCCGCGCCCCGGCCGTCCTCGGGCACCTGACGACCCCCTGCCTCCCTCCCCGCGCGCCCCCAGCTGCGGGGGCCGAGCGCCGGGGGGGGGCCCGCGGGGACCCCAGCCCCGAGCCCCGCGCCCC
>JAOXYA010461755.1:0-17189 GCA_028565675.1 Sorex palustris
GGGCTAGGATGAAAGAGACGTTACTGGGGCCTGCTCGAGGCAATCGACGAATAACAGGATGATTTGTGATTTGTGATTTTGTGATTCAAATTCAGTTGACATTTTGGGATAAAATACTTAAGACTCAGCTTAAAGAATAGACACTTCAGCATTGTTTAAGAAAAAAGATATAAAACGGATCCAAATTAGAAAGGAAGAAGTAAAATGAGGACTATGTAAGATGATATAATAATTAACACAGAGAACACAGAAACTATTTTTTAAAAAAAGTGTTATCCAAATATAAAATTGTGACAGGTTACAAAAGTCATATAGAAAATATATTGTGCTTCTTCATACAAATAATAAACTAACAAAGAGAAAATTTCATTTATAATCACATAAAAAAAATCAAACCACTTTAGAGTGAATTCAACCAACAAAGTGAGAGATGAACGCCAGCATTATGGACCCGCAGAAACAGTCACGTGGGCAGTGTGTTTGCCTTGCACACGGCCAGCAGGGGTTCAACCCATACAGTCCCTGAGTTTCGTGTGGGCTGATCCCTAAGCACAGAGCCAGGAGTAAGCCCTGAGCACCACTGGGTGTGGCTCAAACCCCCCCAAAAGAGAAAAGAAAAGATCAGGTACATACAAACAAATACTATGACACTGTGGAAAGAAACAGAGATGGGAAGGTCTGAAGCATGCTTTTGTGAAATGACATCTCCTTGACTCTTTCACAGCTAAACTCATAACTACAAAACTTAGGAACCTTAAGTTACAGGAGAGGAAAAAGAAAGGAATCCAGGGGCCTGGATAGACAGTCCAGGGGGTAAGGTACTTGCCTTTTATGCAGCCAACCCTGGTTCAATTACCAGCACTCCACAGAGACCCTCAAGTCTTTCAGGAGTAAGCCCTGAGCACAGTAGGGTGTGGCCCAAAATGGAGAAGGAGCAGAAGGAAACTAGATGAACAAAGACTATAAAAATATAATTTTAATAGATGCTAGAGATTTTAATGAAGGACATAAAGTGAGGAATGAACAAAGCAAAAGAAGGAAAAATAAACCAAAATAAACAGACAAAGTTGAAAGAAAGATAAATGTTAGGGAACTGGGTGAATGAGAAAAGAAAAGAAAAGAAATACATTTAAAAATCTATAATTAAGGAGGACACTGTTCCTTCCTAACTACCTGTTAATAACATGGAAAATGTACAATAAGACCACACTAAATCAGGTTGAAAGTGAGTTTTTGTTTTTTGTGGGTTTTGCCCAAATGATTAAAACACTTACTAACCAAATAAGGTTAATCTGAAATATGTCAGTTCAGATAGGACAGAATGACCCCACAGATCATTTTTGGCTTTCAAGAAGACCCCCAAATACAAGGCAAGCTACTGACTTATACCTGCCACTAATGGTACTTCTAACATGAATCTTTAGACACAGTAATTTTGGGGAATCAATTTCCCCATAAATCATACTAAAAACAATGTATATAAAAAGGTCTTAATAAATTCCCTCCTTCCTACTGAGCACACTTGCTCAATTTGCACCCTGCTCCCCACCCGCCAGGGACTAGGCGATGGCTCAGTGGTTCCTTTCCAGGGTCCCTGTCAACATAGGAAACCGACCTCTCTCTGCTCTATGCTTTAATGATGAAATATCTCTGGTTTCTTCCTCTTGACTTACTTGCCTTTTCATCTCCATCTTAACTTAAAATTTTATACTTTAGTCAAAGTGAACCTAGAACTTGATCGTTGGGTCACACTTGGGGAGGTAAGAGGTGAGTACACTTGCGCATGGCTAACAGTCCATCTGGTCTGTCTCTTCCATGACAGAGAAAGGAAGGCTTCGGGCTGCTCCTATGCTGAGCAAGAGCCCGGCTGCTTCATGCCACTGAGGACAGCAAACGGGTCCTGGAGCTCTTCACCAGCGACACCAGTCAGAGCCATGCTGGCTCTCAGGCAAAGCCCACTCAGGACGCCTATGGGAACAACCTCACCCCAAAATTGCAAGGATGCCCCAGGCCCCCAGCTATAGAGTCCTGGTAAAATCCCAGCCTTTGAGTTAGCCCAGCCAGGAGCCAGACACAAGAGTGAAGAAGTTTCCCACTGACCCAACACCCAGATCCTCATGTCTCACCAGATGAGACTGCAGGTGGCTGGCAGCAGAAATAAGCCATCCCTGTCTGCAGCTCAGATTCCTAACCTGGAGAATTCCAGAGTGAAACAGCTCCTGCTTCAATGATAACTAGTTTTAAGTGACTAAGTCTGGGTGGTTTTAGTAATGGTACATTTAAAAAGAAGAAGAGGGGCTGGAGCAATAGCACAGTGAGTAGGGCATTTGCCTTGCACGTGGCCAACCCAGGTTTTATTCCCAGCATCCCATATGGTCCCCTGAGCACTACCAAGAGTAATTCCTGAGTGCAGTGCCAGGAGTAACCCCTGTGCATCACCAGGTGTGACCCAAAAAGCAAAAAAAAAAATAAGAATAAGAATAAGAAACTAGAGAAATGAGAAAGTAGTTATGCAATATTCATTACTGTGACTTATCTTTGATCACAGAGCAAGTATGAGGCAACCTAGAATCCCAATGGTGCTGAGTAAAAGATCACAGGCTTACTGCCGTTCCCAAGGGAGATAAGACCTACACCCACCCTACTCACCTAGTCTGCCATCTTCCTTTCCTTAGGTTCTCCTTCCCTCTTCGGTCTTTGTTCGTGTCTACCCCTAAAACTGAGACCTAGCTCATGGGTTTACTATTCTAGTGGGTGTTCACTCTTTGTTTATGGAGCCCAGTTCTAAACACTTGGGACAATGAATTCAAGGACATCTGATTTTGTGACCTAGAAGAGTGATGAATGCAATTGCTAGCTTTTAGATCGTGGATAACCATCATTATGAGTCATAAAATCAATTTGCTGGGTCCTAGGAAATAGTTTTAAAGAACAAAACAAAATAACAGAATAAACAATAAGAAGATATTCCAACTACTATGGAAGTACCCCTCATGAATCTTTTATGTTGCCTTCCACAAACTCAAATAATGTATATATTGTGTTTCCATTAAAACATAGAGAAACATAGTCTCATAACATCAAAAATAAATCTTATCCCAGATGTATAGCAAATATAAACAGGGATGCACTTCTTAGAAACCAGCCAATTAAGTTTCTAGCTTCGGAACACATTGTAAGTCACAGAGTCATTCTCAGAACTAATTTCTCTACTCACAATGGGCCTTTCTCATTCCTGTCATTCGTTTTGTTTAGGAGTGTTCTGGTGTTTCCAGGGTCAATTTTGGTAAACAAGTGCTTCTGCCAGCCTTCAGAGGACACCATGGGTCATGTGTTCTGTATCTGAGCATTAGACATTTAAATATTTCAGTACATGAGTCAATCTATTCACTGGTTTAATAACTGAACTGGAGAACTTGGAATTGTCATGACCTCTGGCTTTTATCTTTGCCTGCAATTCTAAGAGCAGCTGCAACGTTCTGAATACAAGCTGCAAGACCAAGCAGAAAAGTTAGCTGCATGTGTAATCATCTGGTTACAGCTTCTTCCCAGGAGTCAGTGGTACACATTAAATAACGTGTCATAAAAGCCACTGACTTGGAGGAAGACTGTGGCAGTCACTGCCCTTATCCCTCATGCCTCCTCTCATTTATGTGACTCAACTAAGGCCATCTTTTTCTTCTTGATGCTGAAATAAGTACAAGTCCTCCCTGGAGGAAAAGCACAAAAATGACTTCAAATGATAGCTCTTGTCTAAATCCAGAATCCTAATTAGAGAACTCTAAAACCACCCAAAAGTGTTTCTAGAAAATTCATCAGCTTGTCTACCTCCAATTGAATTTGAGTCACTTGGAGCAAAGGCAGCAGGATAGAGACATAGAGACTTGTCACTGGCAAAAAAAAATGGTGGCGATCCTATGCCAGGTAGGGCAGCAATGGTTAAAGTCAGGATAAGAGATAACCTGTGTGTGTGTGTGTGTGTGTGTGTGTGTGTGTGTGTGTAAGAGAGAGAGAGAGAGACAGACAGACAGATAGACAGACAGACAGACAGACAGATAGACAGACAGGCAGGCAGGCAGGCAGACAGACAGACAGACACAGGGTGATAGAGGGGAACAACAGAGGCAGATCTGAGGAAACCCAAAACTAGGGCTTACAACTTCTATGCGAATTAACATCCCAGGAACCAGATCTGCAGTAATCACTCTGCCCTTAACTCAACCACTAACTTCTATACTCAGCCACCAAACTGTGAAGAATTCAACATGCTCTTTAAGTAAATACTAATATCATTAAAATCCTACAGTTCCTGAAGTGGAAAAATTAAAAAGATAAAGTCTGAAAATAATAATAAAATACCCCTGGTTTATGTCTTCAAAGCTGCTATACAGACTGAAGGCTTGGATCCCTTCCTACATCCCTTTCATTGACAGGACCTTTGGGTGCTGAGTATGACATATGGATGATTAGGCCTTCATCAATGGGATGAGGGCCCTTAAGAAAGAGAGCCTTGGGGCTGAAGTGATAGCACAGTGGGTAGGGTGTCTTGCAGGCAGCCGACCCAGGTTCGATTCCCAGCATCCCATATGATCCCCTGAACATTTCCAGGAGTAATTCCTGAGTGCAGAGCCAGTAGTAACCCCTGTGCATCGTCACATGTGACCCAAAAAGCCAAAAAAAATAAAAAATAAGAAAGAAAGAAAGAAAGGAAGGAAGGAAGGAAGGAAGGAAGGAAGGAAGGAAGGAAGGAAGCCTTGAGGAGTCAGAGAGATTAGATAAAGTGTAGGGAATCTGCCCTGAATGTTGTCAACTGGGCTTGATCCCCAGCACCACATATGGATCCCTCAGCCCACCCATGTGTGATTTCTGTACACTGCAGTGTGTGGACCTAAAACAAAAAATAAGAGAGACGGGGATGGGGGGGCAGGGAGACAGATACAGAGACAGAGAGTTAGTGAGAGTTAGTTCAAAGAGCTCCCTCGGCCCTCTGAGCTTGCAAGAACACAGCTACAGGACAGTCAACTCCGAAGGGACGCCAGCAAATTTCAAGTTACTTTGAGCTTGCCAGCAACCAGAACTGTATGAAGTAAATTTTTATTGTTTATAAGCCAGGAGCATCTGGTACAAAAAGTGCTAAGGCACAAGCAAGTATAAGACGACATATTTCAAAGCATTTTTTCCTGTTTGTCAAAATTCTTGCACCAACCTCTGTTCTCAGTCCCTGCCTTCATCAGCCATATATATCATTCTGACTCAAACAGCTGGATTCAGTTGTTCACAGGTTATTGGCAACGTGCAACGAAGAATGGCCACTCCAAGCTTCCCCTTCCCGTAATGAGAAAGGGTGCAGAACTGGAGGTTGCCAGGAAGGTTTCTGTGCCACTGCCAATGTTTCTCTTCATAGAAACCCTGAAGTATGTATTTGAGCCCTTTAGAAAGCTCTCTATTCTACGAACACTGCCTCCTCAATGCTCAGCGCCTGCAATAAAGAACTGAAATGGGTGAACCATATTAATATGAATGGATCCCCAGGGTGAAATTAAGTAAAATTCACTTTCTCAGATTTGAAGAATCACATAATTTGGGTAAATTATCTCTCATAACTACAATTTTATTCTTAGTGGCTGCTATTTGCTACAGTAAAATAGATAATTCTACTTTGAAAATGCATTATTGCTTACCTATATAATGATGATTTATTATGTAACAGAAGGTCTCTTCTCTACCCCCGTCCCCTTTGCTACTACTGTAAACTGAAGATAAATTCCTAAAATTGACCCAAGTCCTCTAAAAGAGGTTGTCTATTCTAAGTAGGGAGTATTTAAATCCGAAGATTAGGTTTAAATATTATTTTATGAAATCGCCTGAAGCTTTAAAATTTTTGTCAACATCTAGCACATACATACAAGTGTGTGTGTATGTGGATATATGTGGATATGTGTGTGTTAAGTGTGTGTCTGTGGGGGCTGGAGCAATAGCACAGCGGGTATGGCGTTTGCTTTGCATGCGGCCGACCAGGGTTCAATTCTCAGCATCCCATATGGTCCCCCGAGCACCACCAGGAGTGATTCCTGAGTGCAAAGCCAGTAGTAACCCCTGAGCATCATCGGGTGTGACCCAAAAAGCAAAAAAAAAATGTGTGTGTCTGTGTATACACTGGCTGTAAAATGATCATCACTTGTAGGTAACTGACAGCCAATTACAACATTTAAGTACTAACTCTAGCACAACTGGGAGTGCTCCCAAATCCCCGCTAAAGTGAAGACTCTCAGAGTTGGGTCATGAGTGTCCATTCCACAGCCGTAAGTAACAAACATGCCATGTACCCAGGGAGCTTCTCAGGTTGGGGGTGCAACCCCACGTGGGGCCAACGAGTAAATGTGGAGATATCCACAAGTCCCCCCAAACTGCTTAAAATCATTTACTCATGACTTACTATCAGTCAATGTTGGGCTTATACCTCTTTTTTATACTTAAAATCACATAAAAATCTCTCTCAGTTGAAAAGCAGTCACAAACTGAAACCATTTAGGAAGCCGCAGCTTAGGGTAAAGCTCTGCCTTGCCAGCGTGTGGCCACACGCTGCAGTCTCGGAGCACCGAGCAAGCCTGGCCGCTGCCCTGTCCATCACTGCGGCCCTGCAAATGAGTCCAGAACCAGCACAGCCACGGTGTGGACAAGCCACGATGAAGACTCACAGCCTCGAGCAAGCAGCATGGGCGGGTGGCAGGACCTGGGTGCACTTCTGCAGCCAAATGAGCACTGCAGGGCTCCCGGCCAGCACTGCCACGAGAAGGTGAGTCCCACCAGTAAAGGGCAAGGACACTTGTGAGCCATGAAAAAAAAACCACTGCTGAGAGCACAGGCTCCTGAGCACCATGAGAAACCCTGGAGAGCACCACAGCTGACAAATGTGTGAGCCACACAACCACGTGATTGGAGCCATAGTGTCAACACAAATGGAAGGAGATGCACAAGCTGGGACATGCAAATAAACAAATAAGACCCAAAACATGGAGTTCTGAGGAGTCTGGGGTCACACTCAGCTGGGCTCAGGGATACTCTTCTCTCAGTGCTCTGAAATCACATCTGCAGAGTCTCAGGGATATATATGGTGCTGGGAATTGAGCCCAAGTTGGTCATGTGGAAGTTGAGTGCCCTACCCACTGTACTATCTCTCCAACTCCTATAAAAGCATCCTTTTTGAAAGACTCCACAACAATTTTCTTCCACCTCAGGTCATCTTTTAATATATTTGTCTACTCTGGTCACTGAATTAGCCAATTCCCTAAATAACTGATTAAGCAACTCATTGCACAAAGAAAACTGCATCTGCTCAAATTAACAAACAAACCCCCTTACACCTACATGCAATTCCAGGGACTGGAAAGACATCGAGGTGGAACACACAGGTTTTGACTACAAAGCTCTGGAAATGTCCAGGAGGGAGAAATACAATTGGGCAAGCTAATAGTTAAATAACAGAGTAAGGTAGCATCAAAGACAATCAGGTTAGCTCGTAAATGAACCTAAGAAACAGTAACTAAAGACACAATAATCCCTTCAGCAACAGAGAGGAAAGGAAGAGATTTAGGTATGGGCTGAATGAAGAAACTGATCTTCAAATGGGGCTGAAGTTATTTCAGGCACACAGCCAAGGTTTCTTTCCACTCACACGATTCCGAGGGGTTCGGAAGGAAACTGACTGACATGGCTTCCAGAGATAACTGTTGCTCAGATTCACCTTCCCCAAAGCAAAGAACACATCCTGTCATCTCTCTCACCTCAGCATCTATGTTGGTACCTGAAACACCACAGGGCGGGGTGGAAGCGGGAGGGAGGGCGAGGAGGACAGCCTGAATTCAAGTCAGGAAAGCTCGTGGGGAAAGCAGAGGAGTGTACAGTGTGAGCATCAGGCAAAAGAGAAATATGGTGAAACTGGAAATATCAGCTAGAACTGAGAGACAGCTCAGGAGTGTGGGTTTAGCAGTAAGCTGGGTCTCATTCCTCTCATACTAGTGGAAGGAACTCACTCTGCCACCCCGATCTCAGGCCCAAACACTGCTACGAGCTCAGCATGTGGAGCTGCAGAGACAGAGCTGTGGGGAGGGCGCTTGTCTTGCATGCAGTCAACCCAGGTTCCATCCTCGGCCCCACAGATGCTCCCCGGAGCACCACCAGGAGCGACCCCTGCCTGAGCACAGAGCCAAAGCTGTGGCTCAAAGACAAACAATAAAAAAGAACTTGAAGTGTGGCTTTTCATCAAGCACAAGACTAGAAGGAAAGACCTAGACGCTGCCACGTAACAGTGAGAAGGATTCAATTGTGATATGATACTCGGGTCATCTGCATTTGTTAAAAATGACTTGAACCCAAGCCTGGACCTACTAAACTGGTATCTCTAGATGTGAAAACATGATCTATATTTAGGTGTTGGAGCTATCATTTAAAAGATAAAAATTGGCTAGGTGGAAATGAGCTAACTTTATTGTCTAATAAATAAACCACTGCCCATTTCTATGAAAATATTAGCTATCATGGACTTTATACCTAATTGGGTAGATTTGTTTGCTATATGAGTAACTTCTCAGTAAATATTTTAATAAAGCAGAAGAGCTCATATTCTAGTTATAAATATTATCCTCTAAATATTTATTTTTTATTCACCTGTTTGGCTTTTCCACTAAGAGCGAAGTCACACTGCCGGCTCTTCTCCAACTAACTTATTTCACTAAGTATATTAATACCCTCTGGGTATCCTGGGGGTCTCCCGGTTCTTACAAATGCAAAGTTTCATAATGAAGTTGTTTTAATGTGGACAGATACATGCGGGTGCACAAACAAAGGTTGAATTGTAAAACCTAATCGACTGAAAAATTCCCAGTGGTCATTTCAAATCGACTGAAAAATTCCCAGTGGTCATTTCAACGATGACTTTCCATCATTCACTGCTATTATCCCGGCCCATCTCTGTCCTGAAAACTCTGTGAGGATAAGTGATTCCATCTAACTCTTTCTCACTCCCATGCAAGTGAAGCAGTCAAAGGTGGGCAAATTCCATCCTTCCCCCTTGTGCTCCTATGCCCCAGTCTATACAAAACACTGCAGATGTTTCCCACTTATCTTCCTATGAATATGGTTAAGGTTATGGTTAAGGTAGAGGTAAAATTCACATTTCTAAAAGGGTTGGACCACACATTAGACCAGCTCACGATGGAAATCAAAATGAGGTACGTGTTTGGACAGATTATAGACTGTATCAACTATAGAGCTATTTCTTATCAGCCTGGAAAATGAGCACATTTACTAAGATCATGGCAGAGGACACAGATGAAGCGAGCAGATGGGATGAACTGTGATGCTTTATTATTAAAGGCAGTCCAGGGGCCATAGAGCTAGACCAGAGGGCAAGAACCTTGTCCTGCAGGCAGCTGATCTGGATTCAATGTCAGCATTGCATAAGGTCCACTAACCACAACCAAGAGAGACCAATGGAGGAAGGGAGGGAGGGAGAGAGAGTAGGCAGGGGTAGAAGGGTGGGGAGGGGGAGGAGGGGAGGAGGGAAGGCAGTGAGGGGAGAAAAGGGAAGGAAAGGGAAAGGCAGGGGAGGGAGCTACAAGGGAGGGGAGGGACATTCCAGGGCTGTTATATGGTCTCACTTTCTCCTTGGGCCCAGAAGTGCTCACCAACACGGCCCATGCTATCTATCTGCACCTGTGTTCTTGTCCTCTCTGAAGTAGACATTTTTGTGATGGCATCTAGGACAGGCTTCAGCTGTTCCAATATGGTGCACTCAAACTAGCCATGGGATGGATGATCCGCTTGTGGTGAGATTCAGTCCTGAGCCCTGCGAAGGCAATATTCTTAGGACAATGGTGAAAATCCTTTATGTGATCGTAGGTCCCGAGACCTGGGGCTTGTGCAAACCCCTCTGGCTACAACTTGCCTCTTCTTCACCACCACTTCCTCATTCCACTCTGCTCCAATGTCACCTGCCATGGGCTAAGGATCTGCACTCACATGTGTCCTCTGTGGCATTTACACTTGTTATCCGTTTACCAATCCATAGTTTCATTTACCGAATACGGACAGACATGGACATTTTTCTTCTGGCCTGGCCATTTCGGGGTGGAGTCCACGGGGGCCATGCCCACAGTGTTCAGATCCCGGGCTCTGTGCTCAGAGATCACTCCTGCTAGCTGCATACGAGGCAAGTGTCCTGCCCACACTGCTATCTCTGCAGCCCCTGGCCAATTCATCCTGACAACCCTGCCTTGTGTTGCAATCAAGCAGACCTAGGACAGCCTGTCTCAGAGAGCAGAGCGAAGCAATGGCTGGTGGCTTTTCAATAATCGTCTAATATTGAAGACCCTGAGCAAAGTCAGGTTTGGTCATCTGGAAAATCAGGAAACAACCTGGTAGCAGGGCATGACCAGGTTCTACCTCAGGCTGCAGAAGGCATCAGTGAGAGAGGGGCCAGGAGCAGGAAAGGGCAGTGCGAGAGAGCCTGGCACAGACTAGCCCCCTGCGGGGCACAGAGCAAAGACCCACAGCAGAGTGCTACATTTGTGTCTTCATGAGGCCACACCATGGCTTTCACGGACCACTTCATGGAATGTCTGGGGCTCGGTTGGCTAGCTCTGGCGAAAGTGCATCATGGGACGGCCGCCAGGGGCCAGGACAGGCAAGACCAGTCTCACAAAGTGGCAGGGTCCCCCTAGGCTTCAAGAACCCCATCCACAGGCACCCCATGCCAGCCCCAGACAGGTGCAGGGAGATTCCAAATCTGCTTGGGCACCTGCAGCATCCAGCCAGCACATGCCCTGGCCCGGCTCTCTGGTCATTCTCAGAGAGAAGCATGAGGATCTCCCAGGCTTAAGGAGGGAAAGGTAACAGCCAGCTGGCACAGTGATATCCTTGCTGCCCCTGCCAGGGACACTCCCGCAGGAAAGACAGGAATCAGAGAGAAATGACAGACAGAGAATAAGCACACTCATTTGCGGGATATAAACAAACCTTGGTGTTGAGAATAACACCCAAATACAATAGAAATGAGGGCCAGGAGGACTGGTCCACGGTCAGAGGCCTGTCACCCAGGAGGGATGGTATGGCAGTTAGGATAGAGAAGGGACCACTTTGACAATGATCATTGGGAACGATCACTCTGGACAGGGACTGAGTGCTGAAAGGAGGGAAAGGGATATATGTGATAACCTTTCAATACCTGTACTGCAAACCGGAGTGCCCAAGAGGATAGAGAGAGAGAGAGGGAGAGAGCCTGACATAGTGGTGGCAGGAGGGAAACTGGGGATATTAGTGGTGGGAAATGTACACTGGTGAAGGGACGAGGTGTTGGAACATTGCATGGACTGAAACCCAATCATGAACAGCTTTGTATTTCAAAAAAGACAGGCACAGTGTGCTTCCTGTCAGAGCAGCAGTGAAGGGTGTCGGAGGGCCTGGGGTGTCTTGTATGTGGGTGCAAAACTTTTTACAGGGAAGAGCCTCATCCCAATTTGAGGCTTCTGTTAACAATATGATGGACAAGCGCACTGGCATTCTCCCTAGTTAATCCCCTGGGCAATGACTCTCAAACATGTGCCATAAGCCAGCATAAAACTGAGACTAATCATGTCTTATGGCTGAATAATAACAAAATACACTTTAATTCTGCCCTCACATCGCCCGCTTCCTAATTGCTCTTTCAACCTATCCAGTGGCGAGCCATGACTGCCAATTAGGAAAACCCCAAATCGCTTCTACTATTCTATAACTTTATGATGTAGAGTCATTTTAGAGTGCGTCGGTAATACTGTAGACAAAAGAAGAAACCACATTCTTCTCCCCGCCCCACCCCACCACAACAATGCCCCCAGTGCGATGGCTTCAGTTACTTCCAAAGGATGAGCCGAGCTGCCTTGAGCCATCCCATTCTCAAGAGCACATGGGAGGAGACGTTGGTACTGTTAACCGGATTGACCAATTCCTTCCATCAGATACCCCTGCCTGCTACACCAAACAGGCTCCTTTGGAGTGAAAACACCCAAGGCCTCCGAGCAAACGGAAAGTGCTTCCCGACAGCCCATTCTGCTGGGTGCAGAGACTGGCCGAAGCCCGCACCTGTGTCTGCTCACCAGCCAGAAAATGGCAGCCCAGCTCCCTGCACAAGCACCAAGATGGGACCAGCTCCCTGGGGAACAAACACTTTGTTTTAATAAAATAATAAAATAAAATACAACCAAAGCAGCCACAAGGGTGATGGATGACCTTCCAGCAACTTCCACAGCCAATCTCTCAGCTCTGCCAGTGCCAATCAAACTGGGTTCCGGGGCTGAGGGGACATAGGAAATATCTGTGCAGGATGGACTGGCAGCCAAAGACAGTGGACGGAAGGGAGGCCAGGGTGGGAACACGGGGGAGACATGCATTTCCACTCCAGCACCGAGGACTATGTGGCAGCCCTCTGCACTCTGGCATGAGGAGCAGGAAACCTCCTGCCTCACGAGCCCAGCAAGGCCCTGGAGTCAGGGTCCACCACTCCCCCACCCTCCCTCTGGCCCAGCCCAGCTCTGCGCCTGACACCTCAAAGCCTCAACTGAGTTGCTCAGTCCATAAACTAAATTCAGCACAGAATAATACAAGCCAGCACACCAGCTAGGTGACATTTCGGAGAAAGCAGGCACACAAGGCATGTGCGGCAGAGATGAAGTGTCCTGCCCACATTCAGGGTAGGTGTCTCCAGGCCCTAAGTGACTCGCCAACAGCCTACCCGGTGAGTAATGCCCGAAAGGAGTCCTGTCTATGAAAGAATCCATTCCAGTAGATGGCACACAGTCACCCTTCCCGGGATGCCGCAGAACCTGGGTCCTGGCACTCTCGCTTCCCTGCGCTCCTTCCTCATTCCTGTGCCCTCCTGGGCTGCTTCCTCACCACACAGACCCTGAGACACACGCAGTTCCCCTTGCTCTGTCTGCCGTGCACTGCTCCAGCTGTGTTTCAGCAGGGGCCTGCACAGAGTCCAGACCGAGAGATACGATCCCCAGGGGCACAGGACTCTGAGTCAGGTGGTATGATCAAAGGTGCTGCCCCAGCTCCACCACTTCCGTCCCCAGGCTCCCGCAGTCAGCCTGGCAGAACAAGCCTGCGTGCAAGAGAAGCAGAGTGGTGACTCGACTCCTGTACTTCAGACACTCTGCAGCAGGACTCAGCACAAGGGGCAAAAACATGCTAATATCATGACGGAATTTCAACTCTCCCAGTACAGATCTAGAACACATCCCTAGAGACCCAGGTAGCTGGGACACTGCCGCCCTGCACAGAGAGGGTGCAGAGAGACACACACTATTTTCCTATTTGCCTAGAAAGAACAACTTTAGTGCCACAAGACTACTTTAGATGATCACACTACTCATACAAAGGCAAATAAGAACTTGGTAAGACTTCCACCAAGTGAGCCTCTTAAAAAAGAAGGAGGCTGTAGATGAAGTTGGCACTACAGGTTCTAACCTCCCGTCTTTAGCTCACCGAGGCAACAAGTGTCCAGATCCCCGAGCAGGTGCCAGCCAAGGAAGGGTGTCGCAAACAAGGTGGGGCGCAGAGGGTGGGGAGCCGAGCTCCGGATCAGGCTGGCCCCCACCAATCTAGCAAATCTAAACTTGCTGCAAGCCCTCTCCATCTCCCTTCCCTCCAGGGAGGCAACGAGGTCTGAGTGAAATGTGTGGAGGGCATTCTCTCCAGGAGCCCTTTTGCCCAAAACATGTTCTACTATAACACAGTAAACACAGCGTTTTAAAAAATAATGAAGAGGGCCTACATGGAACCACACAGAAGTTCTATACATCAAAAGAAATCATCAACTCAATGAAAAGGCCATCTCCAGAATGGGAGAAGGTGTCTGTCGGTCACGAATCGGCTAAGAGATCAACGTCCAAAACATTTAGGAACAGGAGCGATAGCACAGTGGGTAGGGCCTTTGTCTTACATGCAGCCAACCCAGGTTCGATCCCTGGCATCCCATATGGTACCCCGAGCAACTCCAGGAGTGATTCCTGAGTGCAAAGCCACTAGTAACTCCTGAGCATCGCTGGGTGTGACCCAAAAAGCAAAAAAAAAAAAAAATTAGGATACTCCAAGGGACCGGGAGTGGGACATCATTAGGGCCACGCTGAGCAGGGCACCACAGATTTGATCCCTGACACCACACACACCTCCCCTCACACACTGCTGGACGCAGCGTCGGGCTCGTGCACCCCCATGGCACTGCAGGTCTGAGCAGTGCCATCCTGCGGCTCTGGCATTGCAGGAAGGAACCGCCTAAGCATCCACCAGAGACCCCGAAGAGCTCATGTGATCTTACAGCACAAAATCAAACCGAGCGATCCCAGGAGGCACAGACGTTTCCCACACACCTGTCTGAACATCCCCGCAGGAGAGAGAAGGCAGCACCGGAAAGTACGTCTCGCCCATGAGCACTGTTGGAGGAGACGTACAACCCAGGGGCTCCTCACAAAGTCAGAAATGGAGATGCCACAGGATCCAACAAAGCCCAGAAAATGAAATCAAGATCTAGAAGAGATGCGTGAGCAGCAGGAGTAGCCCACTGGGGGCACAGGATCCTGCTGGGACCCACAGGACCAGGCCTACTGAGTCTCCAGGATGTGGGCCCAGCTCCCTGAGCACTACATGGCAGAGAGAGAGGGAGACAGGAGAGGGAACCCCGTCGCTCGTGACACTCTGGACCAGCCCTGAATGCACTGTGTAACATGGAACAAGACACAGAGAGAGAGACAAGCAGCACACAGCCACCGCTGGGGATAAACATAGCATCACAGTGGGATTCTCTTTCCAAAGACATAAACTCATGAAACAATATAAAATGGTTTGTCAGGGGTTTGCGGGCAGAGGTGGCAAGAGTGAAAAAATGGCAGCGGGAGTGAAAAAATCCAAACCTTTAACAATAGAACGAATCGGTTTCAGGGAGCTAATGTAAAACCAGCTGCCTCTGGTTAGAAAGACTGTTACATAAATGAAAGCTGTGAGATATCAGAGGGAGGGCGACATGCAAGCACGTGAGGTAAGAGATGCACCCTTCAGCGGGGCGGGTGAGGAGAGCCTGCATGGCGCACACATGCGTCAGACGCCAGTCAGGAAGGAGACTGGAGCTCTGTCCCACCAGCCAACTACACCTCCAACTGACCTGAAGCGGAAGAGGAAAGTGTAGTCCCTCGCCCCAGCCCCGCCCTCGCCTCGACTCTGCCTCTCTGGCATCACCTTTAAACATAGAAGACCTGGGATGGAGAGAGAGCACAGCGGATAGGTCATTTGTCTTGCACGCGGCCAACCCGGGTTCGACTCCCGGCATCCCATATGGTCCCCTGAGTACCGCCAGGAGTAACTCCTGAGTGCAGAGCCAGGAGTAACCCCTGTGTGTCACTGGGTGTGACTCAAGAAAAAAAAAGACATAGAAGATGTGGGGCAGGATCTTGAACGTGGGATGAGCCTGCTCTGAGCTTTTTGGAATACATTTGCAGGCTCTGCTACTGCTGAATGTGGAGCAGCAACAAATCGACTTTCTCCCTGAGCGTAAGGGAAATCAACGGCCCAAGAAGCAAGTGGAGTCTCCTTGGGAAACTGAACTGAGCTAAAAGAGGAAAGTAGGGACCAGAGGGAGAGCACAACAGCTGAGACACTTGCCTTGCACATGGCCGAACGGGTGCGATCCCCAGCATCCGTATGATCTCCAGAGCATCTCAGGAGTGATTCCAGGGTGCAGAGCCAGGAGTCACCCCTGAGCATCACCAGGTTTGGCCCAAAATCAAAAAAACAAACAAAAAAAAAGGAAATGGAAGGGAGGAGCACAAAAGAACATGGGAAACATTCACTAATCACTGGTATGCCAGGGCTGGAGAAATCTGCCAAATTGCAGGTGATATTTTATCTCTGCAAGGGAGGAAGACCACCTCATTTGCAAGGCAAGTCAGTCAGGAAGGACAGGCAGAAGTTTTGAAAATTAGTCCCCTGTTGCCATGGCAATTCAAATATTCCCAAACAACTCACGGGGTGTTAAGTAACTGAGATGCTGTGAGGTATGCAATTTTAATCATAAAAGTACGAAAATGTAAAGTTTTCAAAACTTTCTTTACAAGAATCCTTGCAGGGAACTTGAGGGACCTAGCAGCAGAGGGAGGGCAGGCCCGGGTCTGGCCTGTAGGGCTGGGGACTGGAGCCCTCCCCTACACAGAGCTTGTGGCACCCCACATGCAGCCTCACCCCAGGACAGCCACGAAGGGAGGGAAGTGACATCTCTGTGAACAAAGGTCCGAGCCTGGGAGGTGAGTCTTTCGTTCCCTGAGCTCCAGCATGGGATCTGGGTGGTGGCATCCCTGGGAATTTCCTCGGGCAAAATAAGGCTTCCTAGGAAACCACTAGGATTCCAATAAAATAATGATTTTCCCACTGGTGTCAGTAATTTGAATTTGGGGAGTATGTGTTAATTTTAATGAAAACAAAAACATCAGCATCTGCCTTTTCAGATTCATGCAAGAACCAGGCAGACACATGCCTTGGCTGAGCTCAGCACAGGACTCTGCTCACGAAACGGAAGCCCTCAACTCCACACAGGCAGCCAGAAGAGAGCCAGCCCTGGGATCCAAGCCCAAAGCCCTCCACGGCCTTCAGGAGGCAGGAACCCACCTCATCAGACACTCTTCAACTAGTTTCTGGGCCTAGGAGCTAAAATTCTACATTCTTAAAAGCTGGGGACCAGAGAGGTAGTACAGTGGGCAAAAAACATGCCCCGACTCCAGCCTGATCCCGGCACCCGATTACAGCCCCCAAGTCCTGTTAGGAGTGAGCCCCAAATGCAGAGTGGAAGGAACCCCAAGCACAGTCAGGTGTGGCCCTAAGAAACAAAATCAAAAACATTTAAATAATAAAATAAGAAGTTACCTCTTTGGAAAGCTCTGACTTTTCTGAGGCTCCTTATTATTCACCAATAAACTGGGGTCTCCAGCAGATGAAAAAGGAAGCCAGAGATGAATCACAGCAGGGACATGTGTGAGCACAGACCAGGCAGAAGACCAGCACCACAGAAATGAACGCTGTGGTGTGTGTATGTGTGTGTGTGTGTGTGTGTGTGAGAGAGAGAGAGAGAGAGAGAGGAAAGAATGAAGGAGGGAGGGAGTGAGGAA
>JAOXYA010462476.1:0-17181 GCA_028565675.1 Sorex palustris
AGCATCCCATATGGTCCCCTGAGCACCGCCAGGGGTAATTCCTGAGCACAGAGCCAGGAGTAACCCCTGTGCATCGCTGGGTGTGACCCAAAGAGCAAAAAACAAAAACGACAACAACAACAACAACAACAACAAAACTTGCTGGCTGGAGATCTTTCCTGCTGGGGTCTTGGACCATTCCTTTCATTTGGTGGCCACGTGAGAGGACCTGAGGGCTAGTTTTTAAAGTCACAAGAATGTGGAGGGAGGGCGGGTTTTTACAGCAACGAATATTCAGTTCCACTGTGTCCAACCCATCCTCCCCAACCAGAACAAGCCGAAGAGAAAGGAGCTGGCCGAAGACTGCCCACACAGGCGGATTTCAGGGAACGAGGCTTGCGCTCACATGCTTATTGGGATTTAAAAATATCCAGAGTGTACACAACGGAAAATGTCAGGAACTCGAGAAGCCAAAATATGCATATGGTGTTTGCCAGAGCCACGAAAACCTAGCAACTGAATACACTTAATTATGTGATGGGGCGGCCCCCACAGCCTCGCTAACCCCCATTTCCTCGATCAGAAGCCAGCATGGCTCAGCGGCCCCAGTTCCGAGACCCTTTTAGCCGCTTCAGGCTCTCACTGGACTCCGGACCAAGGCACCGTTCATCCCGACGGGAGGGCAGGGAGTTTGCGTGTTGCCGAGGAGTTTGTGGTGTTCGGGACCTGGGGCTCGCTGAAGTGGGGGCGCCTGCCTGCAGTGAGGCTGCAAGTTTGATCCTTCCACCTTACCCATGCTCACGGCGAGAGTTCGGCAGCATGGGCTCCGGGGGTTCTCCCGTGAGCACTGAAATCTGTGGGGCGCCTGTGTCCCGGGAGCACGGGTGAGAGTGTCAGAACCCCAATACGCAGATCACACCACAACAGCCAGAGGACAAGGGGAGACCCCGGGCCAGAGAGCTCGCCCAGGAGCGGGAGGCCCATCTGCAGAGCAGACCCAGGTTCGATCCCTGCATACAAGCCCTCGGTCATCCCCGGCACCAGCTGCTCCGGCTGCCGAGTAACCCAATGGGGATGCCCCCAGACCCCGAGCACGGCTTGCGAGTCTCCCCAATAACAACAACAACAACAACAACAACAACAACAACACAACAACAACAACAACAACACAACATTCTTTTTTCAGTCTGATTTTTCTTGCCTTTGGTCCATCGGAAAGAAAAATCATATTTAAATCTTTGGCAAAGTTTCGTCTTCGAAAGCCAACAACCCTCACCTCACCCCCAAGCCCCAGAAACCTGAGTGCATGCGCTGCTTGGTTCCTGTAAAGAACTTTGGAGGTACTTTCTGGAAGGCTTGTTGGAGTCAGGGCTGAGCATGAGAACTTGGCTTGGCAGGTGACACGCTGACAACACAGGGTCTCAGGATGTCTGTCAAAGGGAAGAACGTTCTGAAGCATAACCAGCCTTCAAGTTGACAATATGGGTGTGCTGGGCTGGAGCCCACAGTGGGCTGGTGCAGAAACTTCTAGAGCGGGGTGTGTTTTTTTCCCTATCTCTACCCTCCCTTGTGGATAACTTCAAGCAAAGGGCTGTGACATCACACGAAGAGCCTGCTTGAGCTGGTCGGGGTGACCCGGCTCTAAGAACACAGGTCCTGTGGGACACCCACTGCCCAAGCCTCACCGTGGAGAGTCAGGGGCTTGGGCTGATTGACATGATTGACATGGAGGAGGATTCTACTTCCGGCCTCTGTTTTGTGACCAAAAAACTCTGTTTCTGTGAATAATCTTTGTTTTCTGGATAATCCTTAGCAGCATGAACAGTTGGGAATTTTCACGTGTCTGGCTACATCCCTGGGATGAAACTGGGAGATAAAACCACTGGCCCCCATGACCTTGGGGATCTTTTCTAAGATGTGCGACCAGTCTCCGTGCTTGAAAGACCCTCAGAGGCAGAGTCCAGAGGCTATTTCTATGCATCAAGCAGCAAAACCAGATTCATTTCATTCCAGTTCATTTTGCCTGACTCTGTAACTTGGCTCAGGGCCAACCTGATATTTATCCTTATATGCCCAAAAAAAGAGCTTACTATGGAAAAGAACCGGCATATAATAAGGGCCATAAGGGGAATGCTTAAACGCCTTAATACAGAAATGGGGCTTCAGGCCTCCGGCCCCAGGAGGCTGAGCGTAAATAAACCACTGATAGATGTATTATGAATTCTTCTCATCTATTAATTGAAGTCGCTCCCCAAGGATGCTTATTTACCAACTGTTTGAGAGTCTAGTTTGAATTGCAGCTTGTTACTTTGAAATCTAGCCGGAGCTATATATCCTGACGACTAACCCGGGCTTCCAATTTTTCTCCATTTAGGCCGCTGTTGGCCCAAATTGGCTTAAACGAGGGAGAGTCTATTGTCTCCGGAAACTCAGTGTACAAACGCGGAAACGAAGGCCACGAAATGTGCCCTGGGCCTGCTGGCACACTGCAGCTTAACTTTTCGTCTGAGAGTCGTGAAGGAGAAGTGAGGAATGAGTTATGGTCATTACTGACTTTGACGCTGAACGGAGCAGAATATGGAGAGGCAATACTGCACCCGAGGTAATTATCTCATTACCATGAAGTGTCACAGAAACGCATTAGGCAGAGTGCAGGCGGAAATACACGGAACAATTTCTTTTAGGTCTAAAAGCAGCTTTTGGCTCTCTAACTGCTAGAGCTCTGCCTGGGAGTGGGGGGCCTGGAAGGAGAGTGGGGGTCTGGGAGCCCATTTCAGGATGCCCACACTTGAGCATCCTGGGCAGAAGCTAGACCCTTGAGGTAACAAGACCCTCATGGGAAACTCTTCCGTACCCCGGAGCCTGGTCTTTAAAGGGGCTTCTTCCGGGGTGAGCCCCCTCGACCTCGCAGAAAGGCTGAAGTTCGTGGTCTAGAAAACTACCGACTGCGAGAAAGAACGTGTAGAGGAAAGGACAGTGCTGACCCCAGACCAGCGTCCCCAACTGCGTGGACACTGAGTGAGCAGGTACAGAGAACGCATGACACTGACGGGGAGCTGTTCACACAAACGGCTTCTCCTCAGCATTTCAAGAAGTGCACGGGCACATGGGGGCAGGGATGCAGTTGGATGCCACCGGATAGAGAGAACAGGGCCACCAGCTGTGCCACAGGCCTGACGCCAGAGCCTCGGGAAGGAAGGTGGCACTGCCAGCCAGCAGCACCTGGAGATGAGCACGAGAGCCCCGGGCCAGGGGCGGCCCTGGGGACGGGCCTCTCAGTTAGATGAGACGAACCACCTCCGTGGGCGGGTCGCATAAGACATCAGCCAGGACACAGGAGAAACGGGGGTCTGGTGAGGGAAGAGTTGGAGAGAGAGCAGAAGGGGGAGTTGGGGAAGTGACGAGGGTCCCTCCTGGCACCTAGGGACAGGATAGAGGTCCCGAGTTCTTGGTCAGACCCTGACTCACTGAGTCAGAAACTCTCTGGGTGGGCTCAGCCGGAGAGCGGGGGCCTCAGGAACAGCCGTTACCTCGCAGGAAGGGTCAGGGTGACAGGAACGCCCACTGTCTCTGGTCGTGGTGGGCTCCCAAGAGCTGAGCTGAGGCTGACGCTGGGGAGGAGGGGCCTCAGGATTCTGCTCTGTTAAGGCTGACTGAGATCTGCTCTGAGTCATGGGACTCGGTTGCCATGGAGAGCAAAGTTCTAGAACAGGGCTGCAGAGAAGGCCAGGCCTGCGGCGAGTCACAGAAGCCAGAGGCCAAGGCGCATGGGGCTGGCGGACTCTCCCGTGGGGGAAATCTGGTCTGGAAAGGCAGAAGGGCAGCGAGGCCTCAGAGCACCTGTGCCAGGGGTGAGGTCGAGGTGGGTTCAGGGAAAGAAGGTCTCGGAGTAGAGAGGCCGGCACGGGAAGGGGCCCGCGTGGAAGGGTGCCGGGTTCCCGCGTTTACCTCAGACTGGTCACCACAGCCACTGCACCCACTCCTTGGTGTGAAGCACCTTCCTGTGTTGTACAGTCACCTCACCACCCAACAACAAGATGCTTCTTTTGGAAAAATGGAAACTCCCCTTGCTTGGGTTCCCCGGTGACCTGTGCTCACTGCTGGTCTCCAAGAGCAAATGATCCCAGACGCCTCCCACGTGGGCACACACGGCATTTGTCTCCGCGTGATGGAGTATAGCATAAAGTCCTCACGGTGCATGCGTGAGGTCACATGTCACGATTCCTTTTGCCTTAAAGGTCGGATTAAAATTCAATATACCCCGTCCCCAAACACACACACACACACACACACACACACACACACACGCGCGCGCGCGCGCGCCACATCTTGTTCCTCTGTGCTGATGGGCTCTGCTGTCCGCTCCTTTCGTTCGGTCTGCACCTGGCGTGGAACTGCCAGGCACGTGGCCACTGTGGTTCTCTTCTCTGACACGCTGGGCTGTGTCAGCCCTGCCTTTGCATCCCCGCTCAGGGGTCTGCTTCTGAGACGATGAAGAAAGTGGAGGCAAGGCCAGCAAAAGAATGGTAGAGACAACTGCAGGGAGAGGGAAGTGGAGACAACCACACACCAGGTTGTGTGGTTGTGGATGGGTGTCAGTGCATGAGTGTAACTGTGTCATTGGGGCGTGAGTGTGTGGGGATGTGTATTGGTGTGTGACTGTGTGTATGAATATGTGTGTGTGGGTATGTGTGGGTGTGTGTGAGTGTAAGTGTGTATGTGTTTGGTTACATTATGGTGTGATTATGTGAATATGTGTCCATATAAATGTGTGTGGGTGTATATGTGTGTTTATGCGTATAGGTGTATGTGAATATATGTATAAATTTGTGTGTGCGCAGGTATATGTGAGAGTATGTATGTGACTGTATGTGTGGGGTTATGAGGATGGGTGTATGTGAATGTGTGAATGCGTAGTATATGTGTGTGATCTGTGTGGTTATGTGTATGTATGAGATTGTGTGAATATGTGTATAAATGTGTATGTGGGTATATATGAGTACGTGGGAGGTATGAGAGAGAGAGAGAAAGAGAGAGAGAGGGAGAGGGAGAGAGAGAGGGGGAGGGAGAGAGATAGAGAGACAGACTGACAGAGACCGAGCCTAGAGACAAGGCAGCGTGGGTGGAGAGTTGTGCTTTCCGGCATCTCGAGGGAAGAAGAGAAAAGGAGGCGGTGAGAGCCGAGGGCTCGGGCAGGGAGGAAGTCGTGCAGCTGCCCGAGCCCAGCGGGGCCGGCTGTGGTTTGTGGGGCTCAGTCCTCGCCCCCGCATCTTAGAACTGCCTCAGGGAGAAACGCTGCAGTGAGGGACAGGGCAGGGCCAGGGGCCGGAGCCGGGCAGGGGACAGAACCCACCAGAACACGCCTCCCCTCCCCAGGGGCCAAGAAACGCACCCTCAGCCCACGTGACCCAGCAGTGGCCCCTGTGCTACTTCCTGGGCCCCCTCTTTCATTTCTTTACCAGGGTTACACCCATAGGATCCTCGGGTCGTGCAGAGCTGGGACTAGTACCTAGCGCCAACCTACCTGCCAGGTCCTTTTCTGGACTTTATTTCAACTGTTTGGAACCTGAATATGTGTGTGTGTGTAGTGTGTGTGTGTGTGTGTGTGTGTTTAAGCCCAAACGTGGCTTTTGCCTCACCCATAAAAACTGAACTTTTCTAATGTTAAAAAGTTTCAAGTCCAACCGACGTTTTTAGGTCTTTATCCTAAATTCCAAGAGTTTGGGGAAATGGGAACTGAGTCAGGTTCCACGTTCACACTGGAGTTGGTGGAGAAGGGCAGGTGCTGGGTGAGGTGCCCTCAGGCAAGGCCCCTTCTGGAGAAGGGTGAGCTGTGGATCCGGTGGGTGTCTCCAGGGGTGAGCTGTGGATCCATTGGGTGTTCCCAAACGGATGTGTCAGGGGTCTCAGGGTCACAGGTTGTAAAGGAGGACAAGTCCTGGTGAGGGAGTTCTGGGGCCTGAGGGTCACATGTGAGACCCTGAGTTTCATCCCTGGCCCCTCACAAACACCTGCGTAAGGCTGGGTAAAGGCTGGGGCCTCCCTCCCCCCATTGCACTCCCTGCCCAGCACTGCCAGGCCCCAGCCTTGAACTGTCCAGCCTGTTGGCCAAACTGCACCACGAGTGACCCCATGGCACCAGATAAACCAGAAAGTAGGAAAGCACCCCAATCCTTCTGGGCCCTGGGGCAGTGTCAGAAAGGGCCTCCAGCCCCAGGAGACAGAGACGCAACACAGATTGCTAGGGTCAGCAGAGTGACCTTGAACATCTGCCAGGGAGGAACAGAAGTCGCAGAAACACACTCTCCCACTGCCCGGCATCCCTCTCCTGGAAGGCGGACCCTTGGCTCGGCGACTTCACCTGCACCGGACCTAGCATCGGGGGTGGACACACAAGCACACACTCCCGCCACAGCCTCCGACGGCTCCACTCTGTCATTTCTCTACGAGAAACGGCTCTGGTTACCCCACATTCCTCCCCCCTGTCTTCCCGGGGCCCCTCGCATGAAAGAAAACAATCCCAGCATTATTTGGACGTTGGCTTCTCATGAAAGGCAGGAGGCACGAGGAGCCCTGCTCCAAAATTCCAAAGCAATTTCACAATCATAATGGAATTGAGGGAGGAAATGGCTTCGCTGAGGTCCTGAAAGCAATCGCCCATGTGGCCGTGTGGAGTGTCTTTATAAATTAGAAAGGGATTTGCAAACATTAGTCGCTCCACGCCACCGCTCCATGCTGCTCTCTCTGGCCCTCACTTCTGTACCCAGCGCTGGGGGAGGAGCCAGGCGCAGGGCAGGAATGGAAAGACAGTCTGGATGCGGGATGGAGTTAAGGTCAGTGCAATCACCTTGCGTGCAGGTGCAGCTGCCACCCTGGCTCGAATCCCGACACTGCACATGATCCCCTGAGCACTGCTGGATGGGAGCCCCAGCCCCCACAGAGCTTAAAACGGAGACAAATCCTCTGAGCATTCTGTCCAAGGGGCTTCACCTCCTGCCCCAGTCCTATCTCCAGGCCCAGGAAGGAAGGTGCTCATCGACCCAGAAGCAAGTTATGCGAGGAAGAAAAAAGAAATCCCTGCGAAGCTCTAGTACTGTCTGCGAAGTACTACTGTTGTAGTGCTCTCTGTAAAGTATCTCCTGTGCAGTACCTGTGAAGCACTGTTGGTTGCAGTACTCCCTGTGAAGTTTTATCGGTTGCAGTACTCCCTGTGTAGTACTGTGAAGAACTCCCTGTGTAGTACTGTGAAGTACTCCCTGTGTAGTACCACGAAGTACTCCCTGTGAAGTTTTATGGGTTGCAGAACTCCCTGCATACTGCTCCCTGTTAAATATCCCCTATGACATGGATGGGCCACCAGGAAGAGTACACCAAGAAGAAAATATGGCAGCGCCCTCCACCCCAAGGCAGCATCCATGAGTCGTGGGAACACAGGGCATGTGGACGCTGCCCACCGGGACAGAGAAGGACAAGAAGGGAGTAAACCCTGGTCATCAGGGACCACAAAAGGTGCTGATGCTCTGAATCAAAAGAAACATCGTTCTCTCCTCATCCTTTCCAGAGCACGCACAGCAACTACATCCACAGCATCTCCATCCACAGCATCTACAACCACAGCATCTACATCCACTGCCTCTGTATCCACAGAATCTACATCCACAGCATCCACAGTACCTATATCCACAGCATCTACGTCCAGAGTATCTATAGCATCTACATCCACAGCACCTACAGTATCTAAAACTGGGACTCGGAGAGGCGCACAAGCGGGCACTGCGTGGGGACAAGGCAAGGGAAGGGCAGAATTGTGACAGGGACACAGCTGGCGAGCTCCAGGCCCTTGCAGTGACACGCACTGAAACCTGCGAGCTTCTCCCACACCGAGACGTGGATTAGAGCAGACACCAACTTCCAGCCCGGGGTCAGGGCCTCCGCCTCCACTGGGGCTTCCTTGTCCCCCTCATTCATATGGGCACACCTCGGCAGCTGGCGGGAAGGCCCGGCGTGCGGGCGCACGAGACCAGGTGACCATGTCTTTCGAGTCCCAGTTATGGAGCAGTGGGAGGGCTTGTCCCACCTTCCCTCCATCAGCCCTCATAGGAGGGCCGGGGCCAGTTTCACCCCCGGGAATTATCCAACAGCAGAGTTGGGCTCCTCCATGCCACAAGGGCGGGGCCACACCCCACAGTGCTCAGGGAGCACCCTGAGGAACCCGAGGTGGTGCCGGGGATCAGCCTCGGCTGGCTGCTTGCAAGGCAAGTTTCTTGCTCACTGTCCTCTCCCTCTGGCCCTGTGCTTTAGTTCTTGAGGTTTTTGGGGTTTTGTTTTGGGGGGGTTTTGGTTCCTGGGGCATACTTGATGGTACTCAGGGATCCCCCTGTGGGGCTTAGGGGGTCCTAGAGGGTGCTGGGGGTTGAACCTGTGTTGGCTGCATGCTAGCAAGCACCCTGCCCACCGGGACTGTCTCTCTGGCCCCTAAACTTGAGGTTTACAGAGAATCTCTGGGAACCCTCAAAAAGCATGTGCAAACTTTTGTGGGGGTGTATCTTATTTCTTCCTTTTTAAGGGGTGAGGGTCCGAAAGCTTTGATCCCATTCTGACTTGTGCGGGATCCTGCAGAAACCTGAGGCCACCCCTTGGGGAGGGGGAGCAAGGTGGGTGGGAGACGGCTGTCCGCTGAGCGGCTGTGATGTCCTCCAGGCTCAGAGCCAGGGCCTTGGAGGAGCCCGGGGGGACCAGAGGAGGAGCCTGGGGAGGGCCCAGGGCTCGAGGGGGCCAGGGACGCGCCGCAGCTGGGCCTGCAGCTGGGAGCCTGCTGGGCAGAAAGGGATGGACTTAACCTTGAGGCTGCGGAGGGATCAAAGGGTGGGAGCCCCAGAAGTGCAGGCCCCCCGGGAGGGCCTTGCAGGGGCTGATTAGATGCCGGCAGAGGGGGCTGCCTGGGGCAGCTCATGAACTTCCTGCCGGCCCCCTTGAGTTTCCACACCAAGGCTACGGGCGTCATGCCAGGGCTGGGTAAGGGTGTCGAGGGAGGCAGCCGCGACTCCTCCTCCCCCTCCTCCTCCTCCTCCCACCCCCGCACCCCCTTCCTCCTTCTCAGGCATCTGCTGTGCCCCCATCACTGAGACCTGTCCTGCCAGGGCTGGGTAAGGGTGTTGTGGGAGGCAGCCATGACTCCTCCTCCTCCTCCTCCTCCTCCCCTTCCTCCTTCTCAGGCATCTGCTGTGCTCCCATCACTGAGACCTGTCCTCAGACACCCTCCTTCATGGACACTCAGGGTGCGTTGGAGGGGGGTGCTGACGTCTCCTGACGAGTTGCGGGTGAAATGCTGCCACACTGCCCCTGGTGTCTCCTCTGCATCACTCCTCTCCCCTGTCCCCGATTATGGGGTGTGCCTGTTAACTGCTGCCCTTGAACCCCAAGCCCCCACTTCGGTCTTCCCCATCATCCTGGAGACCCTCCGCAGGGCCTGGGGACACACAGGGCCCAGGGCACTGGCCTGGCACGCAGCCAAGCTGGGTTTCACCGCATCCACAGGGTCTCCAGAGCCCACCCGGAGTGATCCCCGAGCACCAGGCTAGGAATAAACTCTGAGCACTGCCAGTGTGGCCCCAAACCCAACAACAACAACATCGACCCTCACAGGGTCGCTGAGTTCTCATCTACAGGACCCAGGTCTGGGATCAGGACCACAGGGTCGATTGGTCCGAGGGTCTTGTCTCAGGGGCGCCTGCTGATGGGGGGCTTGCCTCAGACTCCCGCCTGCTGCTCTGAGCTGGATCTCCTTTCTCACAAGGGAAGTAAAGAGATAGATTTCTGAGGAAGCTCGGGGTGCGAGGGGTGGCCGCCAGAAGGGTTCACCTCCGCAGGGGACGGAGGGCAGAAGCAGCCCGGCTCCCTGCCCAGAACCGTGGCGAGTGTCGGGCTCTCCCCATGACACAGGCCGCCTCCTCCTCCTCTTCCCCCCACTCCTCCTCCTCCTCCTCTTCCCCCTAGCTCCCCATGGATCATGCTTGGGAAAGTTCACCATGTAAACAACATAAGGTGAATCTTTCCTTTTTTTCCCCCCCGGGGCCATACCTGGCTCTGCACTTGGGTCACTCCCGAGGGCTCAGGGGAGCCTACGGGATGTCGGAGGTGCGGCCTAAGCTCCCCACCCGCCGTAGGCTGACTCTGGGCCCTCTGGCATGGTCACTCATGAGACCGCTCCTTCAGTGAAAAGCAACTGCACTTCTCTCTTGATTCGCTCTTTCTTTGCTCTCCTGTTACACTTGTCAAAGCTATGTGGTTCGAGGCGTCACTGAGTCGAACAGACAGAGGCTGAGTCTGACAGGAGGGAGAGGGGTGGGCACCTTCTTCCGTGCAGCGTTTGTTCCCCACGACTTTTTATAACTCACTACAATCGGTTGTGAGAATCAACAACGCTTCGTCTCACACGCTCCTCCTAAATTGGGCGGCACAGGGCATGTTTGGCCAATGGGACTCTGATTCTTTCTCCAAATTTCTTTCCTGCACAGGAACTTTTGGGGTTTTCTGGAGGTTAATAAATAATCCGTATTTTTGCAGATGCGGTCAGAGAACGGGCAGCTGTCAAGATCCTCATAAACCAGCCTTTAAAAATCGGCTTCTAATTTTTCCTTTTTGCAGTGCCAGGGGTTGAACCCAGAACCTCAGTAGTGTGTGTGAGAGTGTGTGTGAGCGTGAGAGTGTCTTGGCTCATCTCCCCAGCCAACCCAACACTAACAACTCCCCCCATGCAGCACAAACAGAACCTGGAGCTCAGGGCCGGAGTGACAGTGCAGTGGAGAATGCATTTGCCTTGCAGGCGGCCGATCTGACCTGGGTTCGATCCCCAGCATCCCATATGGTCCCTTGAGCACCGCCAAGAGTGATTCCTAAGCCCCGAGTATCTCCATGTGTAGCCTGAATAAACAAAACCAACCACCACCGCCCCCACCTGGAGCTTTGCTGGGGTTTTGCCGGCCCCGAGTCCTCCAGCCTGCCGGCGTCGCAGGACACTGCAATTCTGACTAGGATGTTTTTGAGCCATGCCGGTCCCTTCTGCTCCCCAGCCCGGCGCGTAAGGAGGAGCCCCCAGCAGCCCTGGCTCCTCCTGGCGCCTCTCCTCTCTGGTCCAGTGCCCCCCTGCCCAGCTCGCAGCACCCCCTGGGCTGGGCCCGCCTTATTTCCCGGCCTAATGGCTGCTTGTTTAAACACGGGGGCTGTTTGCCTTGCTGCGGCCCGCTGCATGTTAAACACGGGCTGCAGAAGCCCTGTGCCAATCCAATAAAGGGATCAGCAGTTCAGTGCGGGGAGGCAATTACCAGATGGTCCCCAGTGCGCCTTCGAAGCTTGAGGAAGGAAAAAGGGATCGAACGGCTAAAAGGAAAATCGGATTCTGCTCAGCATCACGTGGAGGGCGCCAGGCCGGGGCGGGCCGGGGCAGAGGAGATCAATGAGGAGCAGGGAGCAAGCTCATCGCCAAGGGGGTGCCCGCCGCCCCCACCTCTACTCCCCGCGCCTGCCTGCTTGCCTGCCTTGATTCCAAGGAGCGCACTGCTTAATTTTTTTTAATGAAAAACTGCCATCCTTTGCCACACCCTCCACCTCTCACCTTTAATTCCTTAAGTACTATATGAGAAAGTGGCTTTTCTTGTGCGAGCTCATTAGCATATCAAAGGCAACCCACAGGGTGCAACAATAAATAAATGGATAAACAAACCCACCACTTGGACAGAGGAATGGCACGCAGGCAAGGGAAGAAGGCGGGTATTGCCTGGGAGATCAGTGGGTCCCTAACCGCCGGTCAATAACACGATGGATTGGTTTTGCTGCCTTAGCTAAATCTGGGAAAGCAGGGAGATTAGAGGCGAGATTTCCATGTGGTTCCCACCCAGAAAGCAGAGGCCGGTCGGGGCTTGAGGGGAAGGAAGAGGCTGGGGTTTCCTGTCCTCCTTGGTCCCTCCTAGAAGGCATCTGCCCTGCACAATCATCTCCTGAAGAACAGGGACGGGCTGGAGAGATAGTACACTGGGGAGAGCACTTGCTTTGCATTTGGCCAACCCGAGTTCAATCCTCGGCATCCCAGATGGTTCCCTGAGCCCACCTGGTATAAGTGCTGAGTGCAGATCAGAAGTAAGCCCTGAGCATCACTGAGTGTGTGGCCAGAAAATAGATAAGACAACCTAAGAAGAGCAGAGAAGTAGTAGCATCAGAATCTGGCCATGCTGGGAAATACCCACAGGACATTTTTGGGAGTCCCTATGTCCCCAGAACTGCACCCAACATCTGTCTCTTTCTTATGGGAATCCTGATAGTACCTGAGCTACTACAGGGGAGGGATAACACGGGGGTTTCCTGCCGCCACGTTCAGGGGGTTCCCTACACCAAGGCTGAGAGGTTGAGGGCACTCCACCAACTACAGGATCCCAGGAGGGCAAAGGACATACTGGAAAGTTCTCAATCCTGTTTCTGGCACCAAACACATATGAATTCTTGGATTAAGGAAGGTGCTGGCCTTGTCATAAAGATTCACTGTGTCCCTTAGAAGGGGGAAGGGCTCAACCACCCCACAAGGGCCAGTAAATCCTAGCTTTGTCCCCAAGACTCACTGTGTGCCTTACAAGTGTGGAGGGGGGGGGGACTCACTTATCCTAGACTCCTGGAGAAAGCAGCTTCACCCCCCCCCCAGCAAAGCTGTCCCTCCCCCATGCCCTTGTCCCAGTGACATGAAGCCAGGGCCGTGGTGTAGCTACTGATGGGACAGCAGCCCGTGTCCCCAACACAGAGCATGGGGAGCATCACAGGGAGCTCCCAAGAGCCATGGAGGAATGATACCTCGGGCTCCCGAGTGCCCTTTGCCTTCTGGGCTTAACAAGAGGACCAGTTTCCATCCTGGGGCTCTGGGTTTCTGGGTTTCCACATACAGTGGAAGTCTCCATGGGTTAGAATTAACGAGCCGCGCCTCATGCATGCCCACGCTCTGGGGAGCGGGCGGTGGTGCTGCTTTATCTCTACCTCCCGCCTTTTCAGCTACTGGCCACCTACCGACCGATCCATCCGTCTGTCTGCCCATCCATCCATCCGTCCATCCATCTATCTATCTCGGTACATAGTCGGTAGACAGATAGAGGGATGGATGGATCGATGGCTGGATTGATGGATGGATAGATCGACAGGCAAACTACATCTCTGACGTGATAGAACAATTCTGGGGGCGGGGAGGGTCTCCCTAATGGTACCCAAGGGCCAGGGCTGCTGATGCTGGCAGTGCTTGGCCTGACAGGGGGTGCTCTGGGCCCGTGATGCCCAGGGAACACCAACGTCATGCTTTGGAGGTGCTCGGGGCCACCTGCTGCTGGAGACCCAACTTGGGACCTGGTGCACGCAAGGCTTGTGCTCCAACCTTTTGAATCAGCTACACGACCTCCCGGGATAATGTTTAAAACTCTGAAACTTTTGTTATGCAAAGCTTCCTGGAAATACCAGGATGCCTTCCCAGTCCATCAGGTTGATGACTTTTTTTTTTTTTGGATTCCACGTGGTGGCCTAAGGGATGGCCACAAATATCAACCCGAGGTCTATTGCTTCATTCCCTTCTCTAGAGAGACATGCCAGTTACTGGATAATCTCTTACCTTTATTAAGAGAACTGCACGCAGCAGAACAAGCGATACCTTTATGAGCCTGCTCTGATATACCAGCTCGGCGTATTTACAATGTCTAATGTCTGGAGGACAGTGGATGGCCTCCGCTCCCCACCTCTCTGCAGGGACAGATGTCCTTCCCCTTTCCTTCTCAGGGTGGGGAGGGGGTGTCAGCACGGACTCCAACATGTGCTCCTGACTCCATATTCTTCCCTCTGCTCCTCACACAGTGACACTCACAAATATTCCTGCACTCTTAGAACTTCACCCCAATGTGGAGAGAAAGAGGGAATGGTAGGAAAAATCACAGGATGAAATTCTGCTGTGAAGATGAGCACTGCAGGCCAAGGGGATGTTTTCCCAATGGTTATTCTGAGATGACTGAAGTCAAATGATGGCAAATGGACTCGAGGAGATTCTTCTGTTTTTTTCCCTTTTGATGGCTTCTCATGTAGACATTGAGGCTATTTTAACTTCAAACACATAAGGAATTCTTTCTGAAATCCTTACCTGCCATATCATTTACCTAAAAATGGTTCCTCTCTCCCCTGTCCCCCTCCAATTTTTAACACACCCATTTTTCTCTTTAGGTAAACACCTCGAATCCTGTTATTCTGCATCTGGCAATGCTGCCCTCTCTCACTGCCATGAAATGAAAAATCACGTCCTGCTGTATAGTCAGACGAGCATTAAATCACCGCAGACAGGGACAGCCAAGGCCACCTTCATCTCCTTCAAGCTCCACTCCCTGTGAGGGCGCCCCTCGGACCGGGCGCCTCACACACTGAAATCCCACTAGGCAAATGCATTCCGATCAGGGGTTGGAGAACCTTTGTCCTGTTGGTGACATCCTCCCCGGGCCTTGTGAGGGAAGGCCGCTCAGAATCACATACGTAGGTCCTGTCAAGCACGGAGTCACTTGACGGGATTTCAGAAGCATCAGATGGTGGGCGGCTGCGACATTGGCCACCACCTGGATTTAGATCATGGTGTTCTGATAAATGCTTTCTCGGAAATAAAATCAGAGGTATTGAGAATAGAAAAACTCAAGACTGATGAGGGAAGGGCTCCAGGAAAATGGCTTTTGCTTCACAGGTAGAGCTCTGCTCAGGAATCCCAACTGCATATTCTATTAGCAGCATTACAGCGTATTCGTCCCATCCCAGAGAGGAAGTCCATCTCCCACTCTATTTCTCTCTCTCCCCTCCCCCCACTTTGGCCCTTAATAAAACTGTTTTGCTTTTCTTAAAAAAAAAAGCTTTACATCTTTAGAGCAAAAACTTATCCCGAGATCAGAGCACCAGCATAAAGCTAATTCAGACCCCGAAGCCGTGAAGTGCATCCTTTCATCAGACGCCCCAGAAGCGACCTCGCTCTGCATCCTGCCTGCGGTGCCTGCACTGGAGCAGATGCTCCTACTGGCACAGTTACGTGGCCGGGAAACAAGGTCTTCCCCCCAAAGAAAACTCTAAAAATAAGTAGAAAAATAGCCCAGGCATTGGCCCCTGCATGCCCCCATGATCCTCATCACGCAGAACAATAGACACCTCTGATGATCTGGATAAAAGGGTCTCAGTCGGCTCAGGGGACTGGGTGGTCTATTCTATATCAATTTGGGTATTACATGGGGGGGGGGCTGCACAGGTAATGGGAAAGTTCTGGAAAGGCTTGTGTGGCTGCCTGCATTCTCAGAGGATTCCAGGCAGCTCCTAGGTTAGCTCGGAAGCACCAACTCTCCCCACACGTGATCTGTTATTTCTGACCCCAAAAAATACTCAGATAACAGGAACTTCACCAAGCGCTGTGTGCCATGTCAGCTCCACAGTCTCCAGCGCCACCAAAGTACAGGTGTGCTGGTGGCATCTGCGGAGCTAAAGGAATCTGAGGGGAGCCACGAGGATGCTGTTCCTGAAGGAGCTGATTCTAGAGCAAGACTGAAAGCAACGGTGAGAACAAAGGATACAAGGATTCCTCACCGCCTGACTTTCCTTTAAAACAGGGAGCCCGGATCCTCTTTGGTTTAAGAAATAGTCCTTTCTCTTAACATGGAAAAATTTTTTGGATTCACAGAAAAGTCAGTGTCTTTCTTTACGTGGCTGTTCAGGGGGTGAATGCTGCCGGCTTCCATCACCAGACAGTGAACAAAGGTGGGAAACGAGCATCCAGGCAGCATCGTTCAAGTGCAGGCCTGGCGAGAATCTCATCAGTTTCCACCATCGTCCTGTTCTCTCCCACGTATGTCCTGTTCTCTCCAAAGTGCTCGTCCAAAGTGACCCCCTCGACCCCCGCCTTGAGTAGCCAGTCCTTCTCTCTGTGGGTTTGACACCCCTGCCAGTCCTCAACTGTTACTCTGGGACTGTCCCTGGGTTTGGACTTGTCTGTGTTTGCAGACTGCAGTGACATGCTCTGACAGCAAGAATAGTTGCCGAGCAGTGCCTGAGTTTCAGTGACTCATCCCAGCGACGGGCTGTGGAATCGAAGGGCCCCTAGGACTGGGGCAGTCCCGGGACGCCTGTCAGAGTCTCAGAGCGTGTAAGGCCGAGCGTTTAGTTGGTTGGGTTTGGGGGGTCATACCCAGCAGTGTGCAGGACTTACTCCCGACTCAGCTCTGGGGACAGAGAATTGAATCTGCTCAGCGAATGCCTTTACTCCTCTACGATTTCTCTGACCCTTGCAATAAGCGCCTAAGCACATCCAAGTTCTACCTTTCCTGGCAACTGTCACGAACTTCAGCCCCCACTCCGAAGGCCCAAGCTTGCCAGCCCTGCTGTGGGTGTGGGGGCTGCCTAGCGGTGATTCCCTTGAATTCTACTAGGACGGGCTCTCCCCGCCCCATCCTCCCCTCCTTGATCTTAAACCGGTACAGACTTGTGGACATTGGTTTCATTCTGGTGGTATTACTGAGGACTCTGAGATCCAGGTTTTTCTTGGTGGGGGCCAAACACCCAAGTGAGGGGTGGCACAGAGGATCGTGGGATGTTGTGGAGGATTGTGAAATAGTGCACAGAGGCTTGTAGGCTAGTGGAGCTCAGGGGGTGGGGAAGACACCAGAGGAAACCGCTTCCCTCTGACTCAGTGACCAGTGCTGTGGCTTGCACTAGCCTGCCCCTCCATGCAGAGTCAGCCCTACAGGAACCCAACGTGTCTAGGCAGTTACCCAGGGTGTTGGGAAACTCCGAGGAGCCCTGGCCTTTGTCCTCTCCTCGCGTCCTTCCTTTCAATCACAACACGGTAATTTACCAAGTTATTCATAATACAGGTGTTCCAGTCACTGAATGTTCTGATATCAACCCCACCACCCGTGCGACCTTCCCTCCACCAGCGTCCCCAGTTTCCCACACACCAACCCAAACTGCCCCCTTAGCACCGTGCAAAAAATTTTTACTTCCAAGTAAAATTGGAATATTACAGCACAAAAGCAAATGGAATTACCAAAACTTAGATCACTAAAAAGTTAATTTATGATGACCCTGTATCTTATAGGCCGGCTGCAATAGCACAGCGGTAGGGCGTTTGCCTTGCACGCAGCCAACATGGCCGACCCGAGTTCGATTCCT